>JAUMTS010043462.1:0-11055 GCA_032273385.1 Ophiopholis aculeata | reverse complement strand
ATAATAATAATAATAATAATAATAATAATAATAATAATAATAATAATAATAATAATAATAATAATAATAATAAAAAATTAAAAAAATTAAAACATTATCAAGCGCAACTTGTTCAAAACCTCAAAGCGCTGTACAATATAAAACACCTACCAAAGTTAAAAAGAACATATTGGCAAGACTTAAACTACAACAACATAATTAAAAGCAGGAAAGCGTATACAGAGCAAAAACAAAACATTAAATTACCTGAGCAATTATAGTTAAAACCAAATCCTGAGATACTGCGGGGGAAAAAACACTTCGAAAGCACCAACCGAACAAGGACGCACATCGGGATCAAAGGAGATATTGCCGTTTCCACCAAGCCTCTTTGAGATAATATTATTGATAAGGTCATTAGTTGTGTATAACATTTGAAATCATCAAACATTTTTTTCATTACATGCTCTTTTGGATCAGTCGTTTCAATAACTTCGTATAATAAATACACATGTGTAGTATTTAAATAAATTTCAACTATAAGCCATTAGTTATTCTTCTTGTCATGGCTTCACGGTTATATAAAAAACTGAATTGAGTATTCCCAACAGTGCTACAGTCATTGCATATTAGAAACGTAGAACCGCACGCTGCAGAAAATCATGTGAGTCATATTACAAATTCTGACATTTGATGAATTGCTCTTTTCACAGTCTTCTGAAACTGAAGAAACTATGCTACATTTTATACATCACTATCCAAACATGTCTGGTTACCCTTACTGGTAAGAGAGTTGACCTTCTTACACTCTGTCAAATGCTAGACTGTAAGTGAATACTCTTTTAAAGTACGTTGTGGTTTGTGCAAGTGGTACATTAAGAACACATGGAACCTTTTTAAATTATTTCAATAACTTTAAACAACGTTTTAGAAGAACTTCAGACATGTTTTCTTTTATATTCTAATTTATTTAATCCTGAATAGGTTTGCCGGCGAAAACATCAACATTAGATTGTTTGACTCCGGAATCAAACCTATGCCCTATGGTTCGATAGGGGGGTGTAGGAAGCTATTTACTTCCAGGCACTTTAACCTGCATTCAAAAAAAGACGGGGCCAGTACAAACTTCCAAATGGGTATGACCCTGTGCTGAAGTCAATGTTTAAGGTC
Organism: Ophiopholis aculeata; assembly: GCA_032273385.1. Classification (NCBI taxonomy): domain Eukaryota; kingdom Metazoa; phylum Echinodermata; class Ophiuroidea; order Amphilepidida; family Ophiactidae; genus Ophiopholis; species Ophiopholis aculeata. The sequence continues at coordinate 9,906 of JAUMTS010043462.1, read as the reverse complement.
AATTCATCGTGAGAAACGGGTCAGTCCGCTGATGAAAGCTGCAGCGTCAACAGCTGTTAATTTCAGAGGAAAATAGCATGTGTGTTGTGATCAAAAGTTTAAAACCATATAATTATTTACTACCAACACGTTCATTCTAACAATTTCAGGGGTCTTATTAAGTACTAACACCTAGTATATACAATTGTTTATTCAAACCTATAGCACGCAAAACCAGGTTTTATTACGGTCATGTATATTGCAAATTCATCAACCAAGACCTTACTTAGTTCATAAAAATCCTCAAAGGATCCACATATAAAAGTCAAGTACTTTTTTCTTGAGTTAATGCGTATGAGAAACGTCTGTCTATTTGCACATGAACTTTACAATCTTATATATGGACTGCTAACATAGATGACTTGACAATCCATTGTGTTATTTAAACAGGTGTAATAGGGAATTGATTTATGAAAGATTGTCTGCTCAATAATCCATTTGACATTGACGATCACTAAAAGCACTTCTGTACAATAAGATATCGTTTGCAAAGCTTAAAGCTGTCATTTTAGTGAAATGAATTCAAAATCTGTTAACACCAACGAGGTTTATAATAGCTACTCAAGTTGCCTTTGTTGATAATTTTTCCAAATGTGAAACGTATAAGAGTAAGGCCCATATAGAATGAAAAATGAATGAGGTTCATTAGATAAGTCAAGACATTTTAGTAGGAGACTAAACATCCTCTATTGTACATTTGTAAAGCCCTATTCAAGCTTTTTATTCACTCGATTATGACTATTTGGATGTCAATAAGTGACAGGTCATTGGCTTGTTTTTGTGTGCTGCCTGGATAGTTGGTTTGTAACAATAAATTATGATTTTTATTACGCCACCAACAAACTTGCTGTCTATTGTGATCATTGTGAATTGTTGATCATGTTCATGTAACTTAAGTGTATTAGAGGGTTTTTTACCGTTAGTGCATAAGGGGTTTCATATGGGCCCCCTGAAATAAGTACTTTCCCGGATACATTATTCAGTGAAACTCGGGTCATTGATACAGTACTGAAGACAACCATAAAATAGGAAGAAAATGAAAATTAATTTACCGTTTCAAAATGGCGGCCAAAATACCAATTTTCATTTTGCAGACAAATAAAACCACTTTCCCGAACGAATTTTTCAACAAAATGTTGCTCATAATAGAAGAGCATAAGTACATTTACATTGCTGATGTAAACTTTCAAAACAAAATATTCCAGTGAGATTTTAGGGGCAAAACATTTTTTTCATCAACTCCAAAAATGCTTATAAATGGCCGCCATTTTGAAAACGACAAGGGCGATCTGAATTTGTTTTCACCAAAAGTTGGGGAGTATAATGTAACAATCGCGTAAAAAAAGTTTTGCGTTCTAACGAGAGACGGGAAAAACGAAATGTTGGGTCCTTATGCACTTCTGTGTTAAGATGTATTAAACTTAACAGTTCAAAATATAAATGGGCACGTGACCACGATAACATGACTTCAAAAATGTGTTAAGCCTACTGTACAACAAAATGCTGCTGTGTTCATTTACACTTTCTTGTTCATGCTTACGATTATTTGTAGAAAAAATAGTCATGTGGCTAACAATAAATTCATATATGCTATATTATAGAAGAGGGTGTTATTCTATGTAAAGTTTAAATTGTTATACCATCCAAAAAGATTATCGGTCAAGAGAACTGGTATATCTGTCGTATTGGATTACCTATGAACATCAAATACTGGTATTGTGGCAGAAAGAATTATCTCGACAAAGATTATTTCTTGAAAACAAATGTCTACTTTTCACTTAATTCCATGATATGTATGCGATACAATTATTGAATGTCAATTCAAAATGTGAAACCCCGTTGTTGCTGTTTGGTATGACTGACATTTTAATGATTCCGGCTCAAATATATTGGTAGGATTATTGTCTTAAAAGAATAAATTCCATACATTGCAAACAGTATGATTGTGATTTCTCTTTTTGGGAAAATGTCATCTAGTATTAACAATAATGATAGTTATAATATATATTATATTTTTTCCTTTCTGAAGCTTGAGTGCTTTATATTTTCTGATCGCATAACTGCACCAAGCATTAGTTGTACACGTTCCACATTTCCATTGGCGAAATAATACTTTGATGTTTTTTCTTCTTATTAACATTAATGTAGATTCGAAAGTGTAATTAACCTACAATTTAACAATATTCTATAAAAACTTCTGTGGGAAGTCATGTACCTTTCATAAGTTAATGTGCATAGTAAATAGCTGTCTATTGCACCTGCTCTTTGCGTACTAATAAAATGGACAGTATTGACTACAAAATCACAAGTTTTAAAGGGTGTAAATGGGGTAGAAAATATTCTACTGAACATAACCAAACCATTATTTCTATTTTTCATTTAAGGATGAGACCTTATCGAATGTTCTTAATATTTGTATACATCATAAAAGTTAGCATCTAAAGCTCTTAGAAACGTCGTTTTGTAGACGTATTGATATGTGGAAAGCACACAATGACATCTTCTAGAATGATGGTCTTAAGCCCGGCTTCTTTTTGTTTACGATTTTAAAAAAAGCCGTCATTTTTTTCCAAACAGCTTAAATGTTAAAATAAAGTAGATTTAAATTTTTAGATGATATTTGTATGAAACCTTTGCTCACTCTTTTTTATTCGTTAGATGCTCAATCGGGCGTAAAGACTTTTATGGTTTCTCGTTTGTATGAATCCCGGTTTTTAAAACTTTAATACACGCCTTTTGTTCACTAGGGCGTGAATTCAAGTTTTACAAATCAGTTTTTATGCTGTATTCTCTTCGTAAACATGCTACTTAAGTTGAGGACATGCTTACCAGTTTTCAAATATATATTCGACCTATTTTGGAATGTGTTTGTGCAGTCTGGTATCCATCGCTAACTAAGCACCAAGGCCACCAGATTGAAAGGATACAAAAACGCACATGCAAATTTATCCTCGACAATATTAGGCTCTTCACACGAGAGCGCGAATATAGGTCAATGTGGACTCACCGGATCAAAATCGATGTGGATGTGCGTACAAATTGCTACACTGGCGTAATTCTCACGCTGCAGCTCCGTGTCGTGTACATTAACGCAACGCTTGCGTAGCGCAACTTTAATTGCGATTGCTGCTTGTCGCCGTGATCACGCGTCCGTTATTGGTCTGACGTGCGCTCACGCGCTGATTTATGTTTTCAAATTTCGCAGCTCACACGCAGCTGCAGCGTGAACATAACACCCGTGTGGCAATTTCACGCACATCCACATCGATCTAGATTCACGCTCTCGTGTGGCGAGCCCCAATGAGATTAGCCTCTGTTATCATCTCCTTAAGGCACAACTAGTAATATCCATAGAGTTTGGACAGTGACACTTTAATAGCCTTAATATCACCTATTCTTGGAGTTTACTTGCTAGTAAATACACGTATATATGTCCATACCTTTGGGTCCGCTGTAATAGTCTACTTTAGATTTATATGATTGTAACGAAATCTCTTTTATTCTAGACTACTACTTATAGGATCAATAAGTGTTTTAAAGGTTTCTTTAAATACATGTTGCTTTCATGTTTGCGTCTGTTGTAACTCTTTTCATTTCGCAGTAATGGTGTACCATAGATTAATGTGAACGTAATGCATACACTCTCTTTTACTTCAAGGGTTATATGGTCAAAGTGTTGTACAATACAAGACTATTTCATTACTCTTTGTTTTAATTCATGAGTTTGGTTGATACTCTTGTCTTGTATATAAACAATTCATTTAGATATAATGTTTTGAATTTAAAATACAATTTTTTTTAGAACACCTTGTTTTGATTTGGAACTGTTGATTTAAACTATTTCTCAAAGCAAAATTATTGCTCACCTAAGAGATATCGCTGAGTAGCTTGTTGACTGATGTTGGGTGTGTCAGAGTCATGGGTCAGTGACCTAGGTCACCGGCTGCTAGACTCCAACACAATATTGAATTGTAGGCTTTTGAAAGTCTGTGTCGCCCCTGGTCCCTGTTGAGGTCACTGTACAAAGTCCTGATGTATATCGCCTCCTTGACTCCCTTGTGATGCCAATCTGACTCCCTGTCTAAGATCTTAATAATATCCCAATCCATCGAGTGACCTGCTTTTGCGTGTTCTCCGGCTGGAGAGCGGCTGTTTTTAGCCATGTGTTCTTTTAGTCTGGCGCCTAATGGTCGGTCAGGTTCACCAATGTAAGATGAGTAAAATCAAGTAGACTGTGCCCGAGTACTTGAGAGGTGGAGATTTACTTCTTGGGAGCATCGAGGAGAGATCTGAGAGTGTTCTGAGGTTTAAAGTGAATGGATATATCGCGTTTTGCGAAGATCTTGCAAATCGCTTCCGAAGAACCCTCGACGTAAGGTAGCACAATGATCCCCTTGAATGGCCTATCGTTAAAGTTCCTACGAACATAACTGGTGCGTTCTGCGGGGGTTAACAGTTAACTGTTACACCAAGTCCTAGTAGCAACAGATCTTGAGAGATTGTTTGATATTATTTCTCTCAACAGTAACACAAGTGCTAGCACGGTGAATAAGTGTGCAAACATCTGACAACTTGTGGTAAAGCGGATGATGTGAATTAAAGCCAGATACTGATGAGTATGGGTAGGTTCTGTTTTTGTTTATATCAAACACAAATTTAAAGTCTGTCACATATTTTGACAACACTTTCAGATAAAAGTCCAATTTCAAGGTTCTTTTAACAACCTCATTATACTCAACAGATTTATACAGGAGTATTGCAGTAAAAGCCCCGATTTCAAAATTCTCTAAAAAGTAAAAATATACTCGACGGGCAGGAATATTGACATCGCTACAATACGAAATAAGTTAAACCTCTGACATAATCACCTAGTGACACACTAAGTAGTATCCACAAATGTATTGGACAGTGACATTCTTATAGCTTATAATATTATTTATTTAATGGTGTACATTAGATTTATATGATCCTACCTTACTCTCTTTTACTCTAAGGGTGTATATGATCAAATGGCTTTACCTTTTGGTTCGTTTCTACGTCTGATGATACCCTTGTCTTGTTATATGAATACCTCGTTTCGACAAAATGTTTCATATGAAAACATTGGAAATATCCAAAACATTTTGATTTTAAACAATCAACTATAGTCTGATTCTCGTCGACGAGATAGTAGACTAATTAGGTATGTAGCTGAGATTGTCCACCAATAGATACATTTCTCAGTTCGAGGACCGTTATCAATCAGACATAATTTTGGAAGATTAAGATAAATGTGTTAAATTATAAGATATAAATTGAAACTTTACCAATTTCGACAATGTATATACTTATTACCTATAGACAGGATCTTAACCATAAACTTAAAATGAGGTGATATCAAATTATGCAAAGGTAAATATCAAGAAATAAATATAAATTATTTACCTTGTCCGCTCATTGTTTACATGCATGTGTGTGTTCACCACAATAAACCGACATTTGTACAATGGTATCTTCACTGTTTTTGCCACATTATCTGTTTAGCAATAGACTAAAAAGGAACTTTCAAAGAAGGAAAATAATATAGTCTCTGCTACCGACCAAATATGTCTACTATCTCGTCGATAAGAATCAGACTGTAGTTCTGGCTTGGGTATACCTGTCAAGTATCTTGACAAACTTGTGTACTGCGATTTTGGAACTTTGAAGACTTCATAAAATAACCGATAGATATAACGATACAAATATAATGGCATCTCAAAGGCCCACAATGCAATGAGATTAGCCTCCTTTATAATCCCAAAGAGACACACTTAGTTTCCAAAGATTTTGGACGGTGGCATTTTTATTGCCTTAATGTTATACGTTATGGGGGTTGATATGAAATACTTGCTAGTACATACACGTATGTTTTGTCATACCCTTAAGGGCCACTATAATGGTCTACTTTAGATTAATTTGATCACAGCTCACCCCGTTTCTTTGAGGATTATATGAAAACTTTTTCCTATATTGAGCTTGTTGTAACCTTTTGCTTTCTTTTCTGTGTTTTGTATTACTCTTGTCTTTTAAAAGAGATTTAACATTTAGACAACAGGTTTCATATATCGCCTTCAAAATATCGAAAACATTTTAACTATGAGCCAATACTAGTTCTGATTTGTTGAGGCAAAGATCCCGATTCCAAACTTCTTTCAAAAAACAATACGTGACACTTAGATTGTGAACTTTTAAAGACTACCTCTAAATGACCGACGGATATATACAGGAATACTAGCAACGTGAAGTGATTAGCCACTTTATAATCCCAATAGAGACACTTAGTATTCAAAGAATGTGGACATAGGCTTTTTATAGTCTAAATGATGCATATTCTAATAAGAACACATATATGTATTTCCATAAGCTCTTAGGGGCCGCTGTAGTAGCCTACTTTAGATTCAGTTGATCGTACTACGCTGTCTAACGAATGTTTACTGATCAAAATACTTTACCAAATAAAATGTGTTAACCTTTTTCGGCGTCTGATCATACTTCGTGTGATGTGATGATCTTTCATATGGTTAACTTACATTGTGTGAATCAAGTTTCACTTGTTTAATAATTTATTCTACGTTGTAGTTGAGCACTTTATCTAGCGATGGTTTCGCCTAAAGTTATATGGTAAACTTAAATATATTCACAAGGTTAGAATTATGAATCAGAATCCAAACTGTTTTGTTAGAAAGAATTACAATTTACAAACTTTCAAATCTGCCTTTGAGAACCATAAACGATCTCAGTATCCCAGAAGATGATTCAGTTTGATAGAACTGGCTAAGTTCTGTTTAATTTTATAGCGGATATTTACAATTCAAAAGTTCGAACAAAATAGTCGATGGTGCTTCGACCAATTGATATACAAATGGTTTTTTTTTCTTCAAATGATCTTCTTCTCGCGTATGTCGAGAACGCAACTTTTACATTTCTGAAGTACTGTAGAGTAGCCACTCTCTAGTGGCCTCATCTACTTCCAATAGCCCGGCCCAGGGATGTCATTTGGTGGTTTAAATAGGGGGCAGGTTGTGATGATGTTATCTGCACCACACTCACTAGCTTGACTTTGGACCAAGCCCCATCTGAACATGCTGGCCTTGAAACGTCCGACACCACTTCGCAGACGGTTTGTCTTTGTCCAAGCGTGTCTGGGTAAATGACAGCCTGGACTAGTATCCGTTTGGTTGTGGATGAAGCCTGTAGTGAGGATGACGATTTTTGCCACTCAAATGATGAAACATTAGTATAAGATAACTTTAATGAAGCCTTATTGTGTTTGTATTTTTAACACTATTTTTCTATTGTGGGGTCACACATACTGCAGTACTTTATACGTTAAATTATCCGCAAAGTTATCAACTGACATTGCTAGTTTCGTTTATTTTTGTATCTGTTCAAATCAACAGCATTAAAATATACGATTCGTGTTTTGACTATTCGTCTATGTGATTATTGTCAAACGCCAAGAAGTCAAATAAACAAACTTCTCTGAGGGTACACATGGTCAGGCAGCTTATACATTAAGCTGTCCGTATAGCAGTCAAATGCCAGTGTGTGTGTTTTATGTTTATAGTCGTTAAAATCTAGACCTTTGCAATAGATGTCCAGTTTCAAATTACTATTTCGTGATTTAACCATTCCTCAATGTAATTTAACCGTAACGTAAACAAGTAATTTAACACACCGTTTGAAAGTCAAACATGACAAAAAAGCGTATTCGTTAAGCTTACCTGAAAAGAAGCCAAACACCAGCGCTAGTCTATATTTGTTTGGTGCAAAGTAAGACCTTTCTTTGAGATAAATCTTCAGTTTCAAATTACATTATTCGTGTTTTGACCAGTAGTCTGTGTGATTAGCTTATGACGTCAAAAAGTCTTTTTTACAAGGCTTCTCATAAATGTGATACAAAGAACGTGTAGATTGTCGAATAACAGATGTTAACATAAATCGTATGTTTGAAAAGCAATACCATTTCTTAATACTCGAGTACTGTTTTATTTCAAAAGTCACGTCTGTCATTTCTCAAAATAGAAGTAAGTATTGGCTTTAGTTGTTCTAAATTTCGTAGCTTTATGTATTCGAACTCATTTTTGGTTTTATCATCCTGATCTGTAAACGGAAGACTATTTCACTGTTAAATTAAGCAACGCACTGGCCATTCAATGCCTTCTTATACCAATAATACCTTCATCTATGTTGTTTAAATTAAATCAAGCAACTTCAACTGCAACATAAAATAGAAAATTGGCCTCGTTTAAGCTTAGGTGTTTTTGTTCTTTTAAAGGTGAAATCTAAAGGAGGTGAATATGAAAATATGGGGTTTTTAATGGCAAACCATTTGACCCAGGAGTATTATCAGGTTAATACTTTGAATCATGACTTGACATCGTCCAATCATTTAACTCTATTTGATGACATAACTAATGTGTAGAACTGTCTGCATCGTCAGGGCGGCTTTTTCATTATCTCTCCGGTATTTCACCTTTGAATTTCTATTACACGATTCGTGTTGACCATTTATCCTTCTGGTCCATGACAATTTAGATATTATTGGTGGTTACTCATAACATAACATATCATATCATAACATATCAAACACAATTTATAATGTGCCAATTCAAAGAAGATCATAGCGAGGTACAGAAAGTGAGCATGAAAGAACTAAGGTGGATACAAGTACGTTTTCCGTGCCTTTTTTAAAACTGTCAACTTTGGGAGTATCACGAATATGGCGAGGAACATTGTTCCATAGGGAAGGCCCTGCAACGGCAAAAGCTTTTTCAGCGATACATATTCCGGTATGTGGTATTGCATGCAGAATTTTATCAGATGAAGAGCGAGTCATTGGTGTATTCATGGTCTAGATTTGAGTGGCAAATTGTTAGCAAGATAGTTTGGAGCATGACCATGAAGTGATTCGTACCCGTAAAGATAACAGGAGATACGTTCACGAATTGAAAACCAATACAGGGAGACCAATAAATGAGTAGGGCTGTAGAGTCTGGAAGCACATAAGATGAACTTGGCAGATTTATTCTGAATGGATTGAAGGTGTTTGAGGGTATAGCGTGATTGAAGGAAAGTGTAGAATGTCACATAAAAGATAGTAAAAAATACCGTTGTGTTTACGTTAAATTACTTGGTCTCAATATATTTATAAGTAGTATTTTCTTGAAAAACCTATGTGTCTTGATTCTTAGATTGGTTATGCACATGTTTACTGCGATTTCCAAACCACGTATATTTTACTTTTGTAAGATAACCCCGATCTGTAATAAATTTTCAATTACTTAATGACACTATACATTAATCTTCGTCCTACTCTTATTCAACCTCTTCATAACGTATAAAAGAGTTAAAGTTGCGCTGAAGCTCAAGTCCTTTGACTGTGGTACCCGTCTCTATTACTTTAGCGGTTTGGTCAGATTCTTTCAACTGATAATTTCCTCATATAAAGTTATCATTACAAATATTGTTTCAATACTAGTTATTGCAACGTGTTGTCATGTCAAACAACCACTTGAGCTCGATTAAAACTATTTAATATCGGGCATCGTTCGACAGAAGTAGTAATAAGTTGTTTCTGTGAATGGTTAGTAGTTCAAATCAGAAATGTTTCGTCTAAACAGCTAATTTCTTATTTTTAAATTCTTTTTTGCTTATACATCCTGGCCTTTAAAAAACTAGTCTGAGCGGTATTATAACTTTAATATTTTTGATGTTAAATCCACGACATGCGTACTGAGGTATATATTTTATAAAATAAAGATTATTACCAATTACCGATCCGAAGAAAAAAAGAAAAAAAAAGATATCATTCATCGAGTTATTCTGAAATTGTCTCAAAATTTC
>JAUMTS010043351.1:0-11055 GCA_032273385.1 Ophiopholis aculeata | reverse complement strand
GACTATAATTATTAAGGAGTAGACCGGAAAGCCAAAAGGGCGTGTTTAAAGCCTACCCCTTGAACACTAAATAACAACATACAGATACTTTACAAAACAAACCTAAAGTTCACACAACAAAATACAAGACAGGACAAGGATGATTTCAGAAACGAAATTAGTTATAATTTTGGATAAGATTTTGCTTCAGTTAGTTGCGGAAATGTTTTACAGATTTAGATTTTTTTAGGATTTGGGGAAGTGAATTCTAGAGAATAGGATCATTAGTTCTAATAGCATGGTCTGAAAATGTGTTCTACTTTATATTATTTACACTGTTTTTTACTCGAGCGAGGCAAAGATATATTCATAAAAAAAATAAAACGTTATACCATTTTCTTTAATTCAAGATTTAAAATATTGCAATTTACTCTTTCCCCCTGGAAACGGTATCGGAAGATCTTATGAAACCATTTAATGAAACACAATCTATATTTTAAGGTCTTATGTATATAAAACCTCATTGCATTAGGAAACTGTGTCAGTCAGCCAATACATCCTGGATAGCACTATTTATATACTAAATTATTATTTTTGCTAACAAATGCTAATATTATCCTATTTATCTAACGCCTTGGCTTGATTCAACTTCAAACAGTGAAGACGTGCCATAATTGAATTCAACAACACTTATCTTATGTAAACTCGACATCATCGAGGATTTACTTAACACAAGTGGGTTGTCAAAAGAAAGAATAACAATCTTGTTTCTACATTCGTCTGCAAATTTCAATTTTTGGGGAAGATCTGCATTATTGACTGTATGTTAAGGTTCTTCAAAACGATTACAATATCACGAGTTTAACCTTGTGCTAGTATACTCTTGTTGCTAATCTTTTCCGCCCAAAATTGCATCCTCAAAGTCAACTTCCTAAGCGTCAAGTCAAAACATGCTTGGCGATGTTCAACTCATATTCATAACTGTTGCTTCTAAGAATCAATGTTCATTTATTACAAGAATATCGTACACACCTCTTATATTTATATGTTGTGATATTGTAAATACATAACATTTTAAATTTAATAATAATAGACGAACAATTGAAATCGTGTTTGTCTAATATGATCAAATTTCGTTGTAGAGCATGAATTCAATATAGCAATGTGTCTTCACATTCTGGTTATATTAGTTTTCGGCTAAGGACCGTTTTTTTGTTCATAAGTCAGGGAAACGACTGAAACAATGCTTCAACTACCACTTTATTTGGTAGTTGAACATTTCGTAATGGATTGAAACAGATTGAAGTGGGTCGAACTAACTGGAATGTGTGGGAAGTGGAATGGATTGGAAATAGATAATAAAAAACCGTAGGAATCGATTGGAATGGGTGACAAATGGTACACAAATGTAGGTATGGTAGGTATGGGTATAAAGATGAGAAGAGGTACCCACACAACTACAGCGAATTGTGATCACAGAGCACGACCAATTTTTGATTGTTTCACTCGTCCCCTATTTTTATTGATTTTCGACTTATTCGTACACATTTTACCAATTTCCAGCGTTTCAATGCGTTTTGATCCATAAAAAATTTACAAGTAGCCTATCTTGATTATACATAAATTATCAATCTCGAGGTGTGTTTATACACGTCCGAACACGTGGTCAAACGGATCAAACTGAAAAGCCATTATATTTTAAACACGTTTTTATATTTACGAACTTTTATATTGTATCCTTTCAAAGTATTCCCTATTCTTCCAAGAAGAAACCACTATGTTATTACATGATTGCGCCTCAAATGCTTTCAACCATGGCTGTTTATTAACTTCACGTAATCAATATTAGACTTTTTGTCACTACTGTTGTATCTGACATGTGACATAACACATTTTACCCTCAAATCTTTTATTGACTCTTGCAAGCAAATGTACTACAAGATGAAATCAATTGTAAAGCACTTGCGATGTTAAGTGATTGTCTATCTTGATAGAGAGTGAGACTTGTCAAGCAAGATTCTATTCACAAGACTTCTATTTCACTCTCTTTCTTTGAAGGCTTTCAATCCCTTCTTCTTTATGCAATGTAATCAAATTTAATGCATTTCTCCCCCGAGGATGTCACAATATCAATATTCATCAATAGAGTTCAGCACCTGACTTAACCATTAGCGCGCGGAATCAATCTACAGACGTCACGCTAGAATATTTACCAAAGTTGTGTGTTAATAGTCATAACAGATGCGAATTGAAAATACATTTACAAATTAAATCAAATATGTTCGAACTGACCTAATCTGTTTACTGTGGTTCTTGAGAAAGCACTTGATAAGGAAAGAACGTACCAGGACCTCGACAGACGACAGTCATCCTCGTCCGCAAAATGTTAACCTGACTTAACCGGAGGTGTGCTCTCTGTGTATAATCACGGATTTAAGTGTCAGATTTCCTCTATATCGCATCGCATACTCACTCAACTACTTGTCGGGGACACGATTCATATTTGACCCGAAGGGCCAGCTGAGTCGGAGGTGATGAGATAAGGTTGGATTTACATCTTTGCTTAACATCATCGGAGACGGTTCTCTATACAACGCTGCTCTCTGCATTTACTGAGGAACCAATCTTTTGTAATATTGGAACGATTGTGTTTATATACAACTATATGGCTGGTTACGACATGTTAACAATACTTATGATAAATTGAGTTGAACATCTACAGCATTAATCTTGTTTAATTTTGAGACCAGCGGAATAGTTATCATCATCTTCGGGTTTCTCTGCACTACTATTTTACTGGTTTAACTTGTGAACTACGTTTGATTTGAGCATTGAATTCTCATATACTACTGATTACGCGGTGTTAACAACAATGTTGAATGAAGTTAAACTTCTATAGCATCAATCTTGTTTAAATGTGAGACTACCAGAAACTCTTATTAATTATGGAATATGTATTATGTCTAATCGGGGTATTTCTGTTGCCTACCTGTTTCTCTCAAACACGGGTTCAATTCACAACGCCTTTGAATCCTGTAGAAGAAGGAGGTGTATGTGCTTTACATTGCCAGGTGTGGAATTTAGAAAACGGACAAACTGTTGAAATATACCGAACATATAAAACATACAATGAAAGGCTATCTATTGGCGAGATATTAGGCGAGGTAGGCGATCGATGGTTTCTTGCTACAAGACAAATGTCCGATGGTTCTACTGTGTATTTCTTATCAATGACAGATACAACACGATTAGATAAAGGTAACTACTCGTGTAAAGTTATTACTACCTTCCCGACAATTCAAGAGATTGCATCGGATAGCATACATGTGGATGTATTCTACACACCTAAAGACTCCGATCCGATGTGTTCACCAGATTTTGATTTACCATCCGTTCTTACAGAAGGGACACGAACAACGATAAATTGTAGTTCTGAAATGGGCAATCCGGTTGTGGAACTAAAATGGATCAAAGCAGGTAAAGATATTACAATAAATTCCGCTACCAGTTATTCAAGCGGGAGAGTGTATTCTCAATTGACGTTTATTGCATCACGTAAGGATAGTGGAGTCGTGTTTTTATGTCAGATTGCAAATAGCTATGGTAATGTTGAAACTAAATCATGTCATGTCGGTCCGTTTACTATATTACCTAATCCTGATGGACGTTATGTCGACCCAGTTGAAGAAACAACTGATACCTATGATATGAACCCTGTAACAACTAGACCTTTCGATAACATGGAATCAAACCCCAAACGAACTTCTGTTAACGATGAATGCGTAAACGAATGTTCATATTTTACCCAACCAGTTATGTATTGGGTCATAGGGACTATATTTACGAGTTTAATAGCTCTAACATTTTTGATAATAGTTGTGTTCTTGTTTTGCAAACTCTGTCACGTGTCTTCAAATAACAATTTGGACTACGCCTTACCAAGAAAGCCATCAGCGGCTGAGGAACTCTATGTTGAGGTGGATTGTAAAAGAGACGACCGATGTATGTATATGGCATTACAAAAATCAGAGATGATTCTACAAGCTAACATTAAATAAGAATTAGTACACTATTTATTTTGAAGTTTGAACATTGTGACTTTCAATATAAAATGTCACCATTAGTGGTGAATCTCAACGCAGATCAAAATAACGTAATAATTGTAAGAATCAATAATAATAATTTCAATGTGAAAACTGGGATTAGGTATTCTTGTCTTAATAAGTGTCAGTGTTGACGCGCATTGTAAACACATGCGAGTTGAATAGGACACACCGATTATGCAGCATTTTGGCACAGGTTGTCAATGTCTTAATTAATGATTTCTAAAAACAAATTTCAACGATTTTACTGTCAGTTCACTGGAAGTTTTAATGTAAAAACCTTTGCGGTGACAATAACAAATTATTGTTTATCTCCATAGCATCCTAACAAATATTTCGGCATAAGCACATGTATTGTGTACAGTATATCGTATCTATAATACATGTCACTGAATGACAACGAAACTTACATAAACATTGCAACCCAATTTCCTCCCCTTCTTATACCTCAGAATCAAAAACGCTGTGAAAATATTGTATATAAAGTCATATGTCAAAATGGAGACCTCTGATTTTGATGACATCCAAACTTAACATTTATCTATACACTGTCCCTGGCAATTCCGTCCATAAAACAAACACCGCGCATTATAATAAGAAAGCGCGTATTGCCTACAGCTTTTCACATTTATTATTCAATAGCATTATTCTTGTATACATCATCGTGCTTGGCTATAAGAAGCCGCCATAACAGCTGCTTTACTATGAAACTGGAGGAAGATCAATGTTCGTGCGGTGCAAATTTGAGAGAGAATAAAGACCAATTATTGTATATTTCGGTTGTTGTTAATTGTTTGTAGCAATGTATAATATCCTCGAATTTAAAATATAAGTTCCCTGATTGGGTGTACTAACGTTATTTACCACTAATGGTAATGAAACACCTGATGAAGACAGCTATGTTACTCACAAAACGCGCATTATTACATTTACAAGTAGTTAATTCTTTGGTAATTGTCTCCTTTTTAACGAAACTGTCGACATTTCAAATTGCTGTGATAGAGACCACGTTCTGTTTCTGCTTGCAAATATGTGAAAGCTAAACCTCGTTCCTAACGTAGCTAGACGAATGCTTATTCCAATTGACATGTAAAAAAATATCGAAAGTACATGTATAAAATGTTCAATATTGTTATTCATGTTTAAATGTTATAGAGAGTGTCCCAAAAAAACGTCGACAAAATGTCAGCGAAACATTGCTTAAAAACTACGCAATGATGCAAATGACGCGTACGGATGATTTTTCATTAAACCAGATAACTGGTTCTAAATGTAACTCACTTCATTTTATCGTTTCTCTTGAGATAATTGTCTGATTTAGTATATATTCGAAAAACCCAATGTAAACACCATACAAGGGAAATTAATATTGTAAAGTAACAATAAGAAATAAAACGCGGATTTAAGCAATGACCCCCTGCAATCTGGTCGACGTCTTTTGGGGACATATACGGTAGATATACCGACAGATAATTATACCGAGTTGTCTTACATACATTTTTTTAGTTATACCATTAGTATATCATTTTTAATGATGACATAAATATACCGAAGCAACATGTTGTTAAATATTCCGTCAATATGTGTTTTGAATTACGACGCGGTCAAATTGATACCATGATTAATAATCCGATAAAAAGCTTTTCGGCCAATGAAACCAAAAAATAAAACATGACTGAACAAATGGGCCCAAATATGTTTGATGCAAAAGGGTTATTAAGAACATACTAACAATTAAGAAGCAACCATTTGTGTCACAGTTAACGAAATGATATACAAAGAAGTAACCTTATAACCAGAGTAACCGGTAAGATAATGAACATCTACTCATGCCAAACAAAATAAGATCGATCGAAATTAACTACTTCGGTTCATCTTATTGATGTGAGTAGTTGTATTCCCAACATTCTCACATCTGTAGTAAATGAGCCTGAAATATTAATGTCACACTTCATACATTATTGAGATGTCATCACAAAGTTATGGGTATCATTTGTATTATGATGATTACGTGCTTGATAAAGTCACAATGATTTAATTTCGTAGGGAGTTTAAATATACTTTTGAGCTTGTCAAAGATAACATTTAGATACCTCATCCAGCCGGTAGTATCAAAGTTGTTTCGAGGTTCGAAGGTTTAATAATGTTTCGAGTTTCGGCTTAATATTTTATCAAGACTCGAAAATTGAAGGTTTGATTATCAAATTGTAATATTTCAAACTATCAATATTGAAATCAAGAAACGAAGCTCGAACATAAAACCTCAAACATCTAGACTCGAAACGAAACTAACAATGCGTGGCACATGTGCATATCTGTTACTCATAGCAAACAAAGATCGATCACATGACACAGCTTTAGTTCATCTGATTGATGTGAGGTGTTGTGCTCCTCAACACATAATCAAAACACATATATATAGTAGTGGGTGAGCATGATAAATTGATGTGATTTGTCATATATTATGAAGACATTACCATGTTGTTATGTGTTATGCCATGGTAGTATAATAAATAATTGTTTTATAAAATTACTATTATTACTATTAAGATATTACACATGATTATGAATTTTGTCAGTATTATGTTAAATACGTGCTTGATACAGTTACAATTATTTTGGTTTCTTGAGACGTTTTATTCTAAACCCGACAAAGGGTGTAATTGAGTCTAAATAAACTAACAAGAGGAATTTTGTCACGCGTAACTTCTACTTACGCAACAAATGGTATCTATATCGAGTTAAGAACACAGTAATGGCAATAGGTTACCCAGGTTAGTTTTTGTAACAAGGCTATCAAATGGAGTGGGGGTTAAATCATTTCTTTAGAACTTTTAGAATGCCCATGATACTAACCTCATTGTGGTAATTGTGGTATAATGGCAATATTGGTATCAATGTATAGATTTAATTCTCCTTTTTCCGATAGTGTAAAAGTAATGTTAATGTCATACAGTCACGTCACCATCACCAGCAAGTTAAACAAGTAAAGTGCGCCAAGGCCACATGGATAAGAAATTTATTTTGGCAAATTAAAACACCGATTTAATGAAGTGTCATTTTTTAAGATGTTTAAAACTGAGGAAAAGGTATTAGAAGAAATTAATTTAAATTTTGCTACCACACACCATGAATGCAAATCAGTGAAAAAATCACTGAACATTCAGGATTCGAACATGGAACCTCCGGTTTGCTAGTACGACGATCTATCAGCTGAGGAAAAGATATGTTGCGGATCTTAAATAACTGTCAATGTTTTTTTTTTCAAAGCAAGAAATAACGTCCAAATAACGTAAAACGAACATCATTAGATAATTATATAGCAGGATGATATACGTTTTTGGAAGGTCAAGATAAAGCCACCACATTACATAGTTGATTGACGGAATGGTAGTTATATGATAAAACGTAGTAAAATGACAAGTACAGTCTGGGAAGACACACATCTGAATGATCATTTAAAAGGAACAGGGCACGAAGTGTATCAAAATTTACATTTAAAAATAATGTATATTATTATAGTACCTTTTATGATATACAATAATAATTTCATAAGATGAAACGTAAATATTAAACAAATGCAACGAAATAAATAATATTTTGTCAACCCACTTCACTGTGTGCACTAGTTTCATCTTCTATCAATGAAGGATAAAGCCTTTCATAAATACTACTACCGAAAATTACATCAAGTGTTATCGTTTCAAAATCCTTTTAGTCAACGAGGTTCACTCAAGAGATTTTTTATTTATTTTTCATGAATATAAAACGACTTCAATTTGTAATGTCATAAATACAAATGATGTAAAAATAACAGCTCATATAATTGTATTTGTGTGTGACATACATCTAAAACAGATTGATGAATCAGCTATCAATAGTTTAATCAGAAAAAACACATAAATAATACAGATGAAGTTTGATTGACACATAACGGTTTTCTCAAACTTCTTTTCATAGTTATGTTTGTACTGGTTATATTAAAATGATAGGATGTTTTATACATGGTCTTGATTAATATTGGAAATGTTTGGCAGTGTTTCAGTTTCAGTTTTTTTTAATTATTTAGAGCTTTTAGAAAAAAAACTTTACAATTACTCCCCCCTTCGTTCATTCGCACTTGCCAATTATTAACAATTGTTGTTCACGATGTTCACGATGTTGAAGCAGTTAAATTTAAGATCATCTTTTAGCATCTACTATTGCTGACATGAAACTGTGGTGTCCCTGCCATACTTCACAACCCAGATAAGCAAAGGCTGTCAATATTATTTAAAGGGCTGTCAAATATTATCAGGACTGCAAACAAAACTGGGTGGACAATTTGCTATGTCATATCAAACCCATGTATCAATTTTATGAAGGCGCACATATTTGAACGAATAGCAGCTGTTGGTGAAGTAATTTCTAAAAATGTATCTGAAATGATGTTGCCTCTCTAAAATTGACAGTCATGTTGAAATATGCCAACCGCGGTGGTCGACAGAAGAGTTTGTGATTTCTTCTTCAAGTGCTCTTCTTAATCTAGGTTCGGGGGGGGGGCGGGGTTTTCTTATATAATGATATAGGACTATGCTCACGGTTGTTTAGATGCATATTAAGCGATGTGCGGGTTTTCATCCAAGAATATGAGGTGAGTGATATCGGGTTTATAACCAGGATCATATCTGTATTTATCCTTGTAATGATGGAGCTACTGTTACATGATCGCGGGACATTTGATAATAACGTTCTACCTTGTGTGCAATAGTTTAATCCACGAGAAAATGAATGGATGTAAACCACCGAACAACTGCAGTTTGCCTATGGGGACACCGCAGTAATGGTGTTGTCTAAATGGTGTATGTGTTATATTTTAAAACCAAGTTGAATTTACTATGATCATACTAGATAAATGATATTATTGTATTAACCGTTATCAAATTAAATCAACTTAACAATCGACAATTCAAATCTTTCACAAAATGTAAATTTGTAAACAAATATAGAAACAAGATTGTTATTTTTCCTTTTGACGACCACTTATGTTAAATACATCCCTGATGATGTCGAGTGTTGTTGAAGTCTATTACGTTTATCTTCACTGTTTGCATCAAGCCAACACGAACAATAAATGTTTAAGACAATATTAGCATTTCAACAAAATACAAATTGAAGTATATAAATACAGCTATGTAGGTTGTGTATGGTTAACGGCACATTTTTTTAATACAATTTAGTTAAAGACCCTCCTCGCTTAACTTGATGTAACCGCATTAAATGGAAAAGCAGTAAATCTGAGGCGTTTCAATCAAAACAACTTTCATTTTAACCATATCTTTCCATCTTGTGAATGTTTTGAAAATATGTAGTTATAAAACAATGGCTTTTCCAGAAATAAACGGTATACCCCTTTAAGAAGACAAGGCAAAAACCTACACTAAATCCCATTAAACCACAAGTATAAGTATTAGTATGCCATTTATTTCTAAAATAGACCCATTCTGAAAACGTAAACTAAGATACTAAGAATTTATAAGGGTACGAGATAAAGAAATTAGACTCAGTTGTTCAAATACACGTCGTATTGACAGAGAAAATGTAAAACAATGTCTGATTTGTCCATATCTGAAAAAGCATAGTCTAGGATGGTAAGAAGACTAAATGCTGGCGCTAAAACTTAACAGTAGGCACATATTTACTCAATGGAGCACTTTAATAATAATTTCCTAATCATAGTAATGGAGGAAATGTTAGTATTATAACAACATTAATACGGGTAGTCAACGGGGGCAGGGGTCTTCGTACACATACAATGCATCCATGCCATAACGGTTACCGGCCCCTAGAATTTAACACATATCTGATTTCGAAAAATAGCTCATTTTTTATCTCTAAAACAATTTAAAAGCTTGTTTTCAAACTGGGTAAATCCAATGGCTGCTTTTTGTTGTATTTGATCTTTAAAGTTGTAATTATATTAGCTCGTTGAAATGAATAGATGAAGGCATTTATTTCAGTTATTAAGTAATAACAAAGTAATCTCGCCCTATAAAACACCCCATTATTAACTTGAAATACGATAGACGTTGGATTATGCTCCTTTGGAACAAAACGAAGAATTTACAATGGTAATTGGTGTTTTCTTTTCAGCAATTCATTTCTAATTTGGTGCCATTTTTTTCTGATGGCGATAACCATTCCCGTGATTTAATGTTTATTATGTTGTGGCACTTTTACAAATTTCTAAAAGCAGTTTAAATTAGTTTTCTTTAGAGCAGCAGTATAACATAACTAACTAAAGAGCCTATTAGTATTATTAACTTAATTAGCCAATATCAACAAAACTTTTACAACTGTGCATACACCAAGTGGATTTGAAGAAAAACAATAGGTGCTGCACTTGGTTCTTTTATCCAAGGACACTAGAGGTAATTTGTTTTAAATTACGCGTAACGAGATGTATCGTTTTCAAATGTTTAGCAGGCACGTGCGAGTTCGATTTTGGTGCAAGCACCACATTAATTCCGAAAATGCATTACCAAACATTGAGTAAGAGGCGATTTTGAGTAGAAATTATCAGCCATGCTTTTTTCAAATCAATGCAATTTTGGGCGGTGGACTTGTTAGTATTATTCATCTATTTATTCCTTCAATTTTTGATTGAAGAGCTCCGCCTGATAGTGTTACGTGGCACATACGATGTTTGAAGTACGTTTGCTGAAAACTTGCAATCACCCTATTTCATGTTTAAAACTGAAACGGCTGGGTCTGAGAAGCCAATCACGAATTTGTAAGTTACTTAACGTTTGTCTCATCTGTTATTTGCTGAATATGCATACATTGGTTCCACTTGGTTAAGCAACACCGACTTGTATTATATAATGAAATGTAACATCATATTGGAAGGGTAGCAACGTACTTAAGGGGTCTCCAACTAGTACTCGGTTTTTTACCGTAAATTATCGAATCAAATTTTGCATTCCTTATTTTA
>JAUMTS010043350.1:1193-17414 GCA_032273385.1 Ophiopholis aculeata | reverse complement strand
AAGTTGTGTGTGTTATATCTTTATTAGTTAAACTATCCATACATACAAAGAAAACTCACTCTTTTACTTATATTATTTAAATAAGGACACAAAAAGAAAGTAGTACCCAAAATTACCCTTTAGCATATTTTGACTCATATATGATTTTTGACAATCCATTGTATGCTTCTACCTTTCAGGCTCCAGACCAGTACATAGCTGTGTATATGCTGCCCAGACTAATCAAGCTGAATGGCAAAGACGTAGACATACGGGATACTATCAAGACCATGGAAGATATCCTTCAGTCCAGAGTAAGCCAAATGAAAATAATAACACATGATGCTCTTAAAAGCTGTGGGCTAGTGAATTAGAGTTCACACTAATGTGTTGGTAATGTTTCTCTCAAGTAGTATGTGTCTTGCATCTTTAATTTGCATTTCTCTTGACACCAGCGCTACAGGTGCTCTAGTGTATATTATATTATGTCCAGCGCTACAGGTGCGTAGTGTATATCATATTTGTAAGTATGAATGAATGAATGAGTATCATGTTATACTGTAACAGCTCTGTTAACAGGTTGTTATGCCCCCTGACCTCCTAACTGGAGCAAGTGTGTAACTTCAGTTGAAAAGTTCAGCAGCATGTTTCAAGACTGTTACCAACTGTACATGGTTACTAATGGACCTGTGGGTACCCCCAGCTACCTCAGCTAAAAAAGAGGGCTTTGCTTAATTTTGTAGTGATTTAATTTTTCAAAAAGTCTGATTCGGGAAATAAATCCCAGAAGATTTTAATTGTGATGTTAGCTGTTCGGTGCCTTTATTTTTGTTAGTTGTTCAGACAAGTCGGTTTTGCTTGTTGCAAGGGAGAGACACAATCTAGGGCAACAAGTTGGGCCAACAAGCCTACCATATAATCTTCCTAGTGGTCTGCATCCAAGTCACCCCAAAAGTTTGCTAAATTTAAAATTTGGGCTTAAAAGATGGATTATGATACCACAAGTAACCTAGATATATTCATATGATTGATGAATATAGGCAAATACAATGAATATTGAAGATTGATATACTGGCTTTGGTAGGTACGTGGCGCTGAAGTTTGACTCATTTTTAAACCAAATTATGCCAAAACTATGAACCATTTTCTTTCTTTTTTTCAGAGAACAAAATGATCAATTTTGCTTTATTTTTCAAACTTTTCAGTACCTTTGAGGAAATTTTGACCTGAAATTTGCAACATTTAGCTAATTTCATAGAAGATTTGGGAAAATTTCAAAAGTATATAACTCATTCACATACACATTTGTGCAGTGAAAAGGGGGTTATCCTTATAACAAAATCCTGAAAATGAGACCCCATTCAATGGCACGGCCCTTTGTGCACTGCTGAGTACCCCAACAGGACCGAGACCTCTCATTGAGTGCAATTTGATTTGTCCTTCTATCTAGTGTTATTTATTCAAGTGTCTTTGAATAGAAATGCATTGTATTCAGTTTTAACCAAGCATTGATTTTGTTTTGTTTTGCCCAAAAGCTGGATGTAATATGGAAGGAGACATTTGTACAACGAATCAATGATAATATGAAGAAGGAAGAAGTTCGTAGATTAGAGAATGATTTCATAGAAGACTTGAAATCCAAGGTTACTTACGGACCGCCTTCACTCATAGAATTCACTCATCACATGGTAAGGATTATCTAAAACTACAATCTATGAAAGGTATATTCGCACATTTTTTTTTTTCAGAAATAGATTTTGCTAAAATTAATCATAATTATTGGTTATGTCTAAATAAGGTGCCTTATCCTTATTGTTCATTGCAAATGCAAGGATGATGTGACTGTTCTTGGTCAAAAACTGTCGGCTAATGCTGGTTTTATTAGAATTAACAGACCATTTTTGACCCAGAACAGTCCCATCATCCTTTGCGTGTGAACGGTGAGATTATTTTGGTGATCAACAAATTATAAGGCCTATGAGCTAGCTTTGTTTGCCCCAAAAATATTTTTTTAGTAATACCTTTTTGTTTAAATGCCCAATAATTTTAATTTGAGGGGCAACTTCCAGGGTTAAGTTCTTTTATGTTTGTTTATTTTGAATTTGTAACAAAAAAAGATCAATGTTTTATTAATTTGCTTCTTTTCAGGGGCAAATTTGATCAATTTAATGAGAATTTTTTGCACTGGCTTATTTCAAGGCCTGTCCTGATGCGGTTGCAAACTTATGGATCTGAAATAATACTTGATAAATAGTGCTTATGTCATGATATTTCTCAGTGCTGTTGATTTTGTAGAGCTTTTCCACTGAGTTTTAGTCATCAAAAGTTATCAGTTGACCATGTGATGAATTTTCAAATTTTCTATTTTCTGCCATCAGCTAACAGTTTTGGCTGAGAAACATGTGGCTGCACAAACTGTTGGAATGCGCTCCTCAAACGAGCTTCTCACTGTGACCCCAATGTTCAGGAAGGTCATCCAATTAGCAGAAATAGAAAATCCACCACAACCGAAACCAGTTACTACAAAAATGACCGTGGGCATGGGCCCCCAGAGAGCGACAACCTCGTCTCCATCCAAAACACCCATTCCAGTGAGGATCTCACAAGTGAAAAAAGTAGAGAAGAAAAGAGATTTACCTGCGGATTCTAATGGTGATGCCCCCACACCAAAAAAAGTAAAACCAGTATCTGAAGAAATCACAGAGACGGAGGAGGGATTGGACATGATGGTGGAAGAAGAGAAAGAAGCAGAAGAGGAAGAAAGTACTCCAGCTCCTAAGGTTGAAAGAAGAGGAAGACCAAAAGGATCAACAAAGGCAAAGGTAAGAACTTCAGGCGACGACAAACAAAACCCTGTTTACTGGTCCAACCAACCCAGAATTTGCGTTTTTTTGAGATTTGTTTTTTCGTTATCTTAATTTGCTTGTTTTTTGGCCAGAATTTAATTTTTAATGTTTACTAAACAAAATAAGATTTTTTTCAGATTTTGGTGACATTTGAAGTAAAAAAAACTGAAGCTAAAAAGAGCTATAAGTAGAAACAACATTTCGTTCACAAAGTCTATGAAGCGCCTAAGTGACCCAGGGGTTGAGCTAGCTTTAAAATCAGTGGTCTAAATCAGCCATATTATCAAAAGGGCAGATTTCAAAATAGAAATATATCTAGGCAAAAATGACCCTCGTAACTTCTGATTAGTACATTTTGGTGCACCAAAACTAAAAAAAGCGCAACCCTTGCATGTAACTGTGGTGCATACTCATACATGATATTAATATTTCATATTTTTCAGGCTGATGTAGAGAAGACACCCCCTGCACCAAAGAAGACCGCTGAAGAAGGCAAAGTAGAAAAAAGGGGTAGAAAAAAGGGCACAAAGGCAGCTATTGAAGCAAGGGTAAGTCACTCTGATTGAATCGGACCTGACCACAAACCAAGAGGGAGAGAACCAGACCTCTATTCTGTCCACAGATATAGAGGGGAGATCCAAAAACTTGCGCCATTATTATTACTGGCATTGAGATCTAATTGGTGGTATTCATGTTTTCTCTGAGTTAAAAACAACTGTGTCTCGGCAAATGCATGTGAGCTGCATCAATTGTAATCCAGCATAATTTCAAACAAGCTTGAATCGGCACATACAACTATTGCTTTGGTGAAAGTACTCCTTTCACTACCGGCCCTTATCAAGTGGCAACTACGCCCATTTTACAACCCATTCTCAAAAGCCAAAACAAAGAGGAACAAAAGATAATTCCCAAGTGTTCAAGAATTTGTAAAACAGGTAGTTTTGTCCAAAAGGGGTACTTCCTATGTAACAGATCCTGGTCAACCACACACACACAAAAATGAATGCAAATATAATATGTCCATAATTGGCGCAAGCATTTGAGCCTTGTGAGCATTGTGGCTTTTCAAGCTTGATTTATTTCATGTTACTCTTGCAATTAATGCCCGAGACAGACTTGTTTTGTGAATCATGGTTATTTTGAATACATCCACACCCCGAATTCCCATAATTAGAAAGCCCATGCCGGACCAAAGTGACTCCAAAGGTTTGTGGACCTGACACTGCTTTAATGTAAAATGCACAAGTTTTCCATTTTGTCTGTTTAGAATTTGGTAATTTTGATGATAACAATTCAATTTTCTAGTATCTCAGGAAAGATTTCAAGAATGCTTGTTATTACTTCAAACTTCAAATTAGGTCTCAATTACTCAGAATATGTGCTGTTATTTTGTTTTTAATTTAGTAAAACACCTTAAACATCATTTAAAAAATAGAATCAGCCATTTTAGAACACAGAAAACTTTGATCTCTATTTTAATGGTACTAGTACCTATGAGACTCAAAATAGCAATGATTTGCCAAAATCGGTGGGGATGGTTTCCCCCATTCACAAGGGGTGATCCTAAATTTCCTGTACAAGTACTAAATTGCCGTGTGATCACTTTGCTATGTGACCCAACAGCCAACACGAAGTAATGAGGCTGATGTTATAAGGTGGCGATGTGAAATTTTGCGAAAAAGGCATTTTACTTTTAAATCACTTTGACACAAAAAATCATTCTTATACGAGTCTGTTCAAGAAATATACTGAATTAGTTTACCATTAATATTCCAGTTTAAAACAGACAATGTAAACATGCCCGTCATTAAAATGTGACAATTTTGGAAAAATCTTATACATCTGTTATCTATATTCAAGACTTTTTTTTTCAACTGCCTCATTTACTTCCGTTGAGTCACGTATTTTATAAACAGTCATAATAACTCTAGATTCAGTCTTGATTTCCCAAATTGCAACATGTATGCATGCAAAACCTGGACTATCAATGTTTCAGATCAGAGAAAAATTAAAGGATTTGAGATGTGGTGTTGAAGAAAGCTTCTATAATAGTGCATTCATTGGACAGCCAAAAGGTAAAATTAGTTTGTACTGCTTAAAGTTTAGGTGAATCTTGAGCTGAACTGATTTTGTTTGGTAAAGTGTAGGGGGGGAGTAGAAAAAGACATGTATTAAGTCCCCTGGACAAATAGAATTACAAGTCTCTCTAAAAAAAAAACAAGCTCAAAACTGCCATAAAAAGAGGCCCTAATAAAATTCTCCAATTCAGTGCCCATGATTATAACATAGAGGTACATTCACTGAAAACCTATAGAATAATATGGACTTGTTTGTAACCCCGTTTATATTACAATACATGTTTTTTCTTTATTTTGTCAGAAACAAAAGATCAACCAGGAAGAGGATCAAGAAGCACAAAAAGCGAAACCCAAAAAGGCTGCTGTAGCAAATGCAACAACATCACAGAAAACACCCAAGATCTCACTAAAGGGTGTACAGCCAGAGGGCTATGAACCTGCCCACATGCTGCGATGTCACTCCGTAGAAAACGATCCTACCGATTCCAAAACTAATGTATGGAAATGCCAATTTGAACCAGATCCTGAAAACCCAAGTAAGAGATAAATTCATAGTTAATTAGAAAGAAATAGGCCTAATGCAAAAGATTCCACTGAAGGGCAAACAGTCATTGGGCTATGAACCTGTTTGTCCACATGCTGCGATGTCATTCCATAGAAAACAACCCTACAAATTCCAATGTGTGTAAATTTCAAAATGAGCCCAATCCTGAAAATTGAAGAAAAAGATAAATTTTAACCTGTCCAAAAGATTAGAAAATATACTTTTCCAATAAATTCTTCAAACATTTCATAAAGACATGGATTTTGATTGTTGGATGTTTTTATGTAAACTGTGTTCTCCATAGTAAAATCACAGATTTAAAAGCAAATGTCATATAAAACTAAAGCAAATAGCAAAAATAACAATATTTTGTCAGTCAGTTGAGATGTCACAGATTGGAATTTTGACTACTGATTGGTTAATCTTGGCTGTTCCATATTACTCCCGGGATTGAAAGATCGCCTTTGGAGTGAACTGTGAAGTCAACAAAATCTCATTTTGTAACAAATATTTAAGTTACACATTGATACGTCTCCAAAGTAAAGTATATTATTAATAATGATATCCTGCAGCTGTAGGCCTATCTAAAAATAATATCAATATCTTGGGTCAAAAATAACTTTAAAAAAAGACAAATTTCGGCACTCCTTTGATACGCTGTAAAAAGTTTCACTCCATCCTACTGTGAGTGCCAAATTCAACAACCCCGACTGACAGAATACTGAATTACTATGAGGGGGGTATTTTTCGTCCTTTTCGCAGTTAACCACCCAACTGCAAAAATATTTTTAATTCATTGGAATGAAGGCAAAGATGTTCTAAAATGCGAAAAATAAACTGTCTGAAAACTGGCAATTTGCAAAAAATTCACCCGGTGAAAATATTCCACTATACAGATTTTGGCTCATTAATTACATCTCACTTTTTGTGTGTTAACAGGTCTGAGCAAAAATAATGTGGCGACATGCGGAGGTAATACAATCTGTGTGATAGACTGCACCACAGGAAAAGTCATCAAGAAATATCAACATGATAAGGAAAAAGAGGTAAGACCTTGCTACTAACCTTGAGCTAAAGATACCAGATAAAAGGTGCTGATCAGGTTTTGCCTGCAATCAAAATAATTAAATTCATCGAAGTCGTGATATAAAAGTGTATATGAAATATCATGAAAAGGAGTCCAATTTTGGGGCAGAAAAACATAAGAAATGGATAAGGGTATCAATCCTAGGGCTGTGCAATTCTGCCAAAAATAACTTTGATTACCTCCAAATTATTACTTAACAAGTTTATACTATCACGGATTCCCGGTACCCTAGACTGTTGAAATTAATTCACTGTAAAACTAAACTATTTTTCGAGATTTCCCTTTGGATTGGAGTCCAGAATTCTTATTTGTTCACTTTTTCTTCTCAGTACAAAGGTATAGGAGGTTCATTATGTTCCTCTGCTGTGCATTTTTGTGGCAACTCCTGTCTTATGCCTGAATTTTGCTGTACTTCAATTTTCCTTCTAACCCAATTTCTCCCTTCAGGAGTTCTACTGTGTAGCATGGACAACCTTAGAAATAGACAATGGAGAACAAACACAGAAGGTTAACATCCTTGCAGCTGCTGGTACTAGGGGGAGCATCAAATTACTACACACTGAGCAGCTGATGTGTTATGCAGAGATCAAAGGAGAGAGGCGGGCTAGACCTATCAATTCACTACAGTTCCATCCCACAGAAGCTACATGGCTATTTTGTAAGTCAAATAAATGTTTTTGTTTATATAGCGCCTTTCCAATACTGATCACAGTGCTTAACATTTATTTCCTCTGTCACTAGTCAAAGCAAAATAGTATTGGAAGGTGTATTGTTTGTTTTAAAACAACACTTACAGCTAAGGGATGACTTCAAAACTCAACTGCCGGTTCCGTGCAGTTGGTGCCAGTTATTATTGTTCGAAACAATGGCATGTGGATCAACCGCTGGTCAACCGGCGGTTGAGTTTTAAAGTTGACCGTTAAACTTTAAAAAGTAAACTGCCCTTTAAACAAAAAATATTGCCTTGTGGTGTTGATATAGCTATAGAAATTTGCCGCAAGTCAATGCAGCTCATTGCGTTTAAAATTAAGATTGAGACGCTGCGATGCAATCACACTGTACCGCTGACAGTTTACTAATGCTTTTTCTGCATTTTCATGTGAATTTATGTAACACAAATATTGTGTATTGCTCAGTAAATATGCACCAACAGATATGTATGTTTTTCAGGCTGTAATAACCCAGATGTTTTAAAGAGCGCTATGCCGATTTTCGCATGCCTTGTTTGTTCCTATTTTTACATATTTATTTTTTACTTCCAACTGGTTGCCCTTAACCCGTGAAACACATTTGGCAAAGTTTCGCTCCAAGGTGGTCAATTGTTTACCCTCCAGGGACAAAAATATGAATGTAACACTTGCACTTTGGATAAGACTACTACATGTATATAATACAAAAGAAATCATATTATTTGTTAACCAGTAAATCCCACAATTTCTGCAATAACTCAAAAAGTACAATGAATATGAAGGTGAAATTTTGGGAAGATAATGAGAAAATTATGGACTTTTTGTTGGCATCAAAATCAGCACTACTTCCAGGTGAGCCCGATGGGGTGCAAAAAGATTGGCACAAGGCCCTTTAATTTCAGTTCCATCGCCTCAAATTTGGCCTAAATTTAGTTTGTAAGGCAACATTTTGGCTAAAATTCAGTTAACAAGACACAATTTTGTGTAAGAACTCATATCTGTAAGACCCCAATTTCTGGGCTTTGCGCCACACACCTATACCAAAATGAAAGTCGAGTACCCCCCAGGGAAAAAAATATTGATATGGTACCCTTTCCTTTCCAATTATTTGGACTGGCCCTGGCCCCTGGACTACCACTTCCTACTACCTTTATTCATACATGATCATAATATTACAAATCCTATTATAAATCTGGATTTAAATTATTTTATCTTTATACAGAATTCCAGTAACTTCAATCCCTATCACTATACACAAAGACTAAGTTTGGTCATTCGTGTGATAATAGGTCCACAAAACTCATGTTCTATGCATACTGAGCATTGTATTGCCTAAAACTAAATATCTTTCAAACCATTTTTGTGTAGTGTATAGAACTTTGCATAAGGAGTGAGACTTTTATCACAACATTTCATATTGTATGGTTAAGATTTTCTGTTTCCTTCTTTATCACTGGAGGTGATTGGAATCAAAATGGTGATCTGAGGAAATACATGTGTGTTTTGTTTTCGATTTAGTACATGACATATTATGCTCCATAATGCAGCTTGGTCTGTTGTGATACACAACATAAATTTTGGATGAAGGAAGTCGTACTAAAATAAAACTGTTGGATTTATAATTATACTTTTATAAAGTATACAGTATGCAGGATATGTAATGAATCTGTCAAATGTTGTCATGGTCATTCTTGGAATATATTTACGAGGTAGGCCTATTATAAATTAGAGGTCTGCATGGGTTGCCACAATAACACAATATCACAGTGTTGTGATTTCAGCACATTTCATGTATTGCGATTTGCATTTTCCCGAGCTCAACTTGTCATGTATTGATATTTACTGTAGCAATTTGTTACAAAGACAAAGTTAAAGCTTGATTCTTAGAGAGCATGTATGCAGAATCAGAAAATGTTGATTTCCAAAAATTGGCGTCATCATTGATTCACTTAATGTGTTATGTGTCTGAAGTTAACAGTGTCAGGTGTGTCAAATTTTAGAAGTCACATGTTTTTTAGTCTTGTCTTGAATGATAACAGGGATTTTTTAAATGTTTGTCGCTCAATAAGAGACATTGTGTCAAAAGTTGGGCAATAAAAAGGGCTGTGTCGCGCAGTTGCGAGTGTCTATTTTTACCTATGTAGACCCCTTATAGGGTTGAGGGGAGGGTACTTGACACTAAAGGCTGGGAAGTTGCCACTGAAATAGGTCTTATTTTCAGCATTGGTTTTCAGCTTCTGGTATATGATACCTCTTCAATGCAAAAATTGGTATAAAAAGCATCAAACTTTAAAGGATCAAAGTTTTCAATTTATTTCACTGAAAAACAAATGGTCGAATCCACAAGAAGTGTTTCAGATTTGTGATAGATATTGATGAAAGATCGTGATTGGCTAAAATTTAAGGAAAGTTAGGGATGAGGCTGTGGATCACAAAGTGCCCCTTCTTGAATTTGACTTTTTTGAGTGCTGTATAGTATTTGAACTATTACTCAAATGCATTTAAAAGTAAACATTGATGACAATGAAATTGGTCAGAGAATCCATTTTGGCATTAATTTTGCCAAAAATGCTTATTTATTGAGAAGATCATAAACACTTTTTTTGACCCAAAATATTTTAGACAAGCTACACAAAATATAATTTTAATTTGAGGCCAACATTTCCAAGAATAACAATTTTTTTTTTAAATAATGCAACATTTATTGTAAATTTTGCCTGAATTTGGGGCTCTAGTATAAATATGCCCTTTTGCAAAAGTTGGTATAAAAATGGCTCTACCCTTAAAATATCATTGGCCCATCTCTACCCAAACCAGTCTGGAGTAATATAGGCTCTACCCACAGATATAGACTGAAGATCCCAGACCACCTATACCGCCCTGTGTAACGTTGTCAGTCATGGAGCTCTTATTGTGGGTATTTGGGTCCTTGCCAACAACACAAGCAGTAATGAACTCAAACATAAAGCGTCCATTATTGGCGCAAACATTTGCTAGTTAGCCTTGCATCACTGTGGCTTTTCAAACATATCTAAATTAACGCTACTGTTTCAATGAATGCACTGAAAAACGCGCTTAATGGCAAAATCCTGAATACCCCCAATTAATCTCCATGCTTTGTCGTAATGGTGCGGAAATTCAAAATCTCCGTTCTATATATGTGGCTCTACCTGACAACTGTTGGAGAATGAGTGCATGGCAAGAATACTTGAATTTGTATCAGAACAAAATAACACTATAATGACTGCCCCGACTTATTAGGTGTGTCCACCAATGTATACCTCCTTTTTTTACGGTTGACGTACAGTTTGTTGTAAAAATATACAGTAAAAACCCATCAAATTTGATATTTTACCATAATTTGTTGGCAGAGCTGCTACCAGTGAATTTGGTTAAGTTTAACAAAAAAAATTCTGTAAAATTATAGAACTGACTAGTTTATGATGATGTGAATGTTCCTTAAATTTAAACAAGAGCTCTAATTCTAAATTTAGTAAACATAGACCTGAACAATTGAACATAAAATATATATTTTGCTGTTTTTCCAAATTACAGTCAAAACCTCTTACTTTTTACAGTATTTTCCTTTAATTTACACAATTATTATTTACAGTGTAACCTTAAAATCCTGCCTAAAGATTTTCTTTCTTTTAATAAGTCTTATTTATTTATTTTCCCTTGCTTGTTACAGGTTCCTGGACGGATAATAAATTTGGATCAAATATTCTAGACCGTCGTTGACTTTATAATTCCGGATTGGAGCTGTTTATTTGTCCGAGTACACTCATCTTTGTATA
Source organism: Ophiopholis aculeata (assembly GCA_032273385.1). Classification (NCBI taxonomy): domain Eukaryota; kingdom Metazoa; phylum Echinodermata; class Ophiuroidea; order Amphilepidida; family Ophiactidae; genus Ophiopholis; species Ophiopholis aculeata. The sequence goes on along the minus strand of JAUMTS010043350.1, from coordinate 6,394 downwards.
TCTTGAGTAGATGTTTTGTAGCTATGAATGATGAGAGTGTGGCAAGACATGTGATATTCAAGGTAAGAAAGAAATAAGAGTTTTAAAATATATTCTTTAGTCATCTTAACCCTCTTCACCCAAACGAATGTCTACTGCAGACGACATGTACATAATTTCAAGAAAAAAAAGTTTTTCATAAAATTTTGAAATTAAAATTTTCATTACCATATTTATATTCAGCATGAAAAATGCATTCAATTGAGTACAAACAAGCCTAGTGTTGGTTTAGTAATGTAGTTCCTGAGATAACCCTGTGAATTTTGAGAAAAAATATTGAAAATTGTCAGCTTTTTAAACTCTGTAAAGCATTTAAGCATAATACAATATTTTACTTGGGAATAGCTTTGGCCTAAAATCAATCATAATTATTAGTTAGGTCCAAAAGACATTTATTAGTAAGAAATAAATTTTGTTAAAGGGACTACCCATGATTTCGGCTGGTCAAAAAAAATCACTAAACATTGCCGGAAGCAAGTACAGAGACATAAGAATCAAAACAAACAAAAAAATTCCCATCAAATTGCTGAAATTGTGAAAAAAAGAGGGTTTTTATCAATTTTGATTTTCGAGGCACTATATAAGCAGTGTTTGTTTCCCTAAAGTTTTTGATTCATAAATGTGGTTTTCTACTTAAAAATGAAATCTAATATCTAAAACAAGAAAAAATATTTATAAGAACATAAACTTATCTTCACAAATGGTCAAGTACACCATTGAAGTGCAAAAATCAAGATTTAAATTATTTGTTTATAGAAACACTCTTCTGACTTTAATTGACTCCGGAGTCAAATAAACTAAAATCGGATAGAATTGTCTCTATTTACCACATTTTGTAATTTCTGCGAAAACCTTTGCAGTGGTAAGTTAGTATCGGAAAGGTGATTCTATGTATGTAAAAAAAACATATAGTGTGGAAAAAAGTGAAATTTGAATTTCAGGATGATGGGTAGTCCCTTTAATAAATTAAATTAGTATTTTGATTTAGTCCTGAATATGAACCTCGAAGGAAATAAAAGGTGAATGAAAAGAAAATATTAATGGTCCATCCCAAGATGGCTGTTTGAGAGTTATCAAATGCAGTTTTTAGATCTTGTTAATGATGCAAATTTCAGTTGTATACAAATGCATTGCAAAAGTATTTCAAACTTGTTGTCTCTAGCTTGGCTTCTTGGGCTTTGGTTTTGATGGACCAATTTTCAGTTGTTGTATCACAAAGTTGTATGTTAAAGAATTCATCTGATGATATTTCAATCCTTCTTTTTTCCATTTCTTTATCCACATTAGAGCTTATAGCACCAGAAATTCTCAACAATGCATCTATCGTAGAAGTTGACAGAGCCAAGAAAACCTTTACCATTCAGTGCAATGCTACGGGCCAACCTCTCCCAAAATTCAAATGGTATAAAGGTGAAAGCGAGATTTATAAAGGATTTGTACATAGAAATCAAGGGAATGATTATGCCATATCTCAACTGACAAGGAATAGGATAACATTGGATGACAGTGGTGTGTATAGGTGTGTTGCTACTAATGATGGTGGAAGTGACGAAAACATAGCAACTATTTATGTACAAGGTTGGTGTTTTTATATTGTGGTACTATAGGTTAGAAATACTTACATCTTTTGTTAAAACACTTGTATTAGTTATATTGTATTAGTCAATTCAATTCATTTCAACTCTATTAATACTTTACACGCTAGCTGTAATTTTAGTGCACAAAAGTTGAAAAATTACAATATTTTCTCAAAACCACAGGTGCTATATCTGGAAATACTGAACCAATACTAGGCTTGTTAGTACTAAATTGAATGCATTTTTCATATTAAATCTGAATATTTGAATTCCAATAAAGTTTGAAATTTCTGACCCTTTTGTCTGCACTCAACATTTAATAGCGCATCTATAGAGAGGGCTAAATTAAAAAGACTGAATATTAAATTGTCACCTCACAAGAATGCACTCAATGTGGGGGAAACATTGAACTCTTAATTTTTTCCTGAGGATTAAACCTAATAAGGGTGATGCCTGCAAAGGGCTGCAAGTTCAAGTCATAAATTGTTAGGTGACATCAGTGAGGCGCACCTGTCACTTAGCTTGGCAAGAACAACTGGCCAAAAAGTAAATATAAATCAGACAGCATGAGTATTAACTCATTTAAAAAATAAGTAAATTGACCTCAAATTTTGAAAGTTTTTGGTGCTTGCCATTATTTGCACTAAGCACTCATAAATTATTTCTGATGGATGATATCACACTTGGAGTTGTTAAAGGACAAATAAACAAATCCTTTGCATTTTGTGTAAATTTGAATCAATTTGAGAAGCAAGGTGTCTCCTTTTGACCCCAATTGCCCCTAAATTTGCCTAATGATCTCATATTTTATTTTATAGCTTGTCATGATTTGGTGTTCACACTTCATATTGGATTAATATTAAAATAATATCTTGACTCAAGTTGACTCTAGAGGGTACCAGATCATGACACATAGATTTGCAAGAAATTCAAATATATAGTGTATTTCGAGATCAGAATGGTATAGTGATGTGATTTACTGTCAAAAAGCGTTTCTCCATGAGCTCTGCGTTATGTATTGCGCCATTGTTGACTCTCGCATGCAGTTTGGTGCAAGACTTTATCGACGCTGTCATAACGCTAGCGTGCATCGAGGGACGCCTTTTTTGACCGAAAGTGACATCACCCCCCATTCTGATCCCTGGTAAAGTTTAAAAGGAAACTCTTTCCATAGATCTTACAAATTATGGTTGCCAGCTACTCTGTCCTACTACAAGATTCAAGATTTTGTTGACAATTACCGAACATATAGGTGTGGTCAACAACATAGTGAAAAACGTTAACAGAACAACGACAAATCGATTATGTCAATTCAAAATGGATCTCATGCATTATGTGCAAATAGAAACATGTATGTTCACTAAACATTATTATGGATTTCATAGCAATTTAGCGTTTGATAAATGCCTTTTTGTAATTTTATGACCTACAGATCCATTGTACTTTTGTTGTACATTCTTCACAAAATGTAAAGTTCTTTTGAGCTTGGTATATTTATTACTAGTAGTATACTTTTTATATTCCTTCAAAATGTCTACATTTTGCCCACATATTGGATTTTATTACATTAAGGAAAAGGCTACATTAGCATTAAATTGTTTATTTCTTGACATGGTGAAACTCTACTTAAATAAGTTGCGGGGGAAACAATGGTATTGAGTAAATACAATACACATGCGTGATCAGAAAAACATGGAGAAATGTCCTTTTTTCTTTTTAAAGGGAGAATCTGTAACACACATTCCGTGTTTAATAATAGTCCTCAAAATCCAGTTTTCAAGAAAAATGGGTGCTTTTTCCTAGCAAAATACATGTAACTTGTAAGGGGTTATAGTTGGAATCAAACTTGTTTTAGGGGGCTCAAATTGGACTTGAAGTCCCGCTTCCCATCAACATCTGGGTGTTTTATGGTAAATGGCATTTATGTTTAGGCCAAATTAGGGGTAATTTTTTGAAAATTGTGTTGTTCATGTTCATGTGTACACCAAAATACTTGGTGCCACTGAAAAAAAAGGAGTTCCATGGATGACTGACTATTGACTTGCCCTGTGTATTCTGTACATCCCTATGGGGTGTGAGCAACTCCCAATACCCATGTTTAACCCAAAAATCATACGAACGAAGATAAATATAAGCAAATATAGATGAACTTAAATATTACACTTGCTCATCATTCCCTTGCGACATTCATGTTTACATGAATATTGAGATGGTAATTGTCTGTCTCTGCATGCGGGAGGCCTTGATTGTCTGGCTGGGAATAGCTTCTATTCCAGGGGGGTACTTCACACAAAGGGTTATACGGGGATGTCCCTGCTGAAATATGTCTCATTTCAGGCCTCTGGAATAGGGATAACCCCCTCTTCAGTGTGATGTAATTGTTCTCAATCTTTGTCAATTTGAGGGCAAAGTTTTCAAAAGTAGCATTTAATGTTTGAAAATGTTAAAAAAGAGAACAATTTGGGTGTCTCAGATCACCGTGTCTGGTTTAAAAATTGTCCACATTTTGATAACATTTGGTATAAAAACTAGTCTACACTACTGTGGCACAACCCTACCCAAACTAAGCTTGAGTACCCCCCACTGGCTTCTATTGAACTCATTAGGCAACCACGATCATCCCAAAAGTCGTATGATGTGCTGCGCATAATTTGAAATGAAATCTTGGGATTTCCTTTATCTTGCGCAATGCAAGGATGACACACGGGAGGAGGCAATTAACTTCATCATCATGATCACATTTAGAGAAAAGTATTATATGAGCTTGTTTTTTTAAATTATCAGATGCTGTCTTTATGATAGATTGCTAACTAAAAATGTTTGTAGTAGAGGCGATGCATCCAATATCGAAAGCAATGAATACTATTAATTAGTTAGAGAATAAAAGATGGGTTGTTTTGTTTTGCCCATCTTGTGTCATAACGGATGAGCATCCAATATTTTGAGTGGTGGATGTAGGCGTAGCCGGTATTCACCACGACTAAAATATTGGATGCCCATCCATTATGACACAGTCTAAGATGGGCAAAACGAAACAACCCATCTTTTATTCTCATTCTTATTTAGAATTTATTTATTTTTATATTTTAATAGAGAGATTTATTTGTCAAAAATATTGTAACATCATTTTGTTGGCGTAATTTAAATAATACACCCCTTTTGAATAACAAATGTTTCAATCCAAATTATTTAGCCATCACATGATTGTCTTTACGCTGCGCATAGTGCCTTTGCATATAAATGCGGCATGTGAGACACGGCGATAACGCACCGTTAAGCGCGCATCAAACATGCGCCTTAATCGCTGGATGCACTATCCACAAATGTCCCATATATGGATGGGCAATAACCAATAGGATTTCTTTTTGACATGCTTAACTCCTCCTACTGAATTAGAATAATTAGTACAATCCACTGAAAAAATAACAATGGTATCTACCACATTAGATATTTTTCATGTATTTTACGGTTTGAGATCATCATATTCCCATCTCCCACCTGTTTCATTCAATTCGTGGTCCAGTTACTACTTTGCTCAATCACAAACAAATGTTGGTTTAATTATTAAATTCCATGGTTTAAAGG
>JAUMTS010043239.1:0-11057 GCA_032273385.1 Ophiopholis aculeata | reverse complement strand
AGGACTCAGAAAGTGGCGCAATAACGGCGTGATCCGCGTTTGCGCGGACAGGGGTGTCTTTGGGGGGATGTGACTGCCTGAGAAGCTGAACAAAATTACGATTTTTCAAACTCGATGCGCGCAATTTGGTGTACATATTTTTGTCAATATTTTCTTTTAATGGCTTTATTAAAATTATTTCTCAACAGGTGAAAATGAATGTGAAAATAATTTGTTCCCTTTGTGTGAACATATGAATTCAAATAGGGATGTTAAATGATGTCTAAACAAAACGATCGATCAATCATAACCGATTTAGTAAGCTTTTTTTCCCCCTTTCCCCCCTTTTTTTTCTTCTCTTTTTTTGAGCTGTCAAAAGAGGGGGCACGGGCCGGCTGTGCCCCCGCCTAAATCCGCGCCTGTATCAGTTTATTGATTGAAACCTATCCTCTCTCCAACTTTAAACACTGACACATCCCTAAAATTGTCGCGTAAAAATGTTTAACTTGGACCAGATTTAGCCGCTTTGTCAATAAGCTGCCTGATTGCTTACCATATCCATCGAAGCTGGACACGATTCTATAAAAGTAACAATATGAGTATCGTATTAGATATTTTGGTAAAATGAAGAATGACCAAATTATGATATTTGAACCAAGTGATGCCCTAGAATTTTTATAGTTTATATTTTAGCCTATTTTTTGCACAGTCTCCTGTTTAACAGCATTTTCTCTTGCCTTCTCGTATGGTCATCACGCAATTGATGATTTTGAAGTATTGAAATATGGACAGATAGATACCCTAAAATTAGCACATTGTTTAATTCCTAATTCCAACGATTATAAAAATGATTTTATGAGGCTCGCGTATGACCGTTGTTTGACTAGTGATTTAAAAATACGTAATAGTGACAGACCTAAGCATAAAATGTGCAAAAGGTTTCAAGTGAAGCAATTTAAGTTTAAGGATTGATTGGGTGCTTACATTACGCCACTCAATCATGCAATTGACAGTACCCAGGTTACGGATATTAGCCATTACGTATACGCTCTTATACAGCCGCCATCTTAATTTGATAGTAACTAAATATCTCAGAAGATCCTACTATAGCTGTTATTAGCATTTATTTGCACGGGGTAAATTTTAACGAAATTCAAAGGTATTGTTTGGAAATTATGAGTCTTATGACCAAAGTAATTTGCCGTCTCATGCAATCGGTCAACGCCCTAATTATACATGCCAATACATGTACTTGTTAATGTTTTACTTTGGCCACGACAAACACATGATTTTTAGGAAAATACCTTTATTTTTGGCTTTTGAAATAAGATGGTTTCCAGTTCTTAAATTTCATTTATAAATAGGGAAATACTGTCACTCATTATAATGATTAGATACGTGATATTTTTCACTCAGAAACATTTTAGAGAATGATTTACAAATGAATCACCCCTTAATTATTCACCGCATAATGGTGTTAATTGATTACTAATGTATCATCACTTGTGATGTTGACCATTATTTAATAACCATGTTAGGCCACTTGAATATGACACAGGGAAATGAGGGTTAATTACCATATGATGAGAGAAATATATCCTTCGCATTAATTGATCAAACTATCTCGTAATGTAGGCTTAATGCACTCCCACACCTTCAATGGGAAGCTAATGATCAACGCAGGTGCATGATATCAGGTAACGAGAAGGCAAAAATGTACCCCTTTTGTATGTGCAAATGTCTGAATCAGATCCGTCTTTTTTCCATACCATGATTGTCTTTGATAGTGATTTTCTTTTCTGCAAACAATCCAAATGTTTTGCTTAAATTACTTTGAAACATAATGTGTATCCTTCCCATTAATTGATCGATAGTAATTTCTCGTAATATAGGATACCGTAATGCACTCTTCCGCCTCACCTTAAATGTGAAGCTATCATACAACACAGGTGCACAGTATAAGGTAACACCTGACATTTAAGGTTTTATAGTTTTAGACTAAGACAGAGTTTACTTATTTTTTTGTGTGCAAATGTTTGATTAGAGATCCTTATTTTTCCTAATTAGAATGAATTTCTTTCATGATGTTTTTTTCTTTTTTACAAAGTCGAGTTTATTGTCATTAAAACACTTTCAGACGATGGATCATTAGTTCAACTGTCCCGGATGAAAAGTTTTGGGACACTTTATTGTAATGTCCAACGTTGTAAACTGATACTATAATGATAACAAAAACATTTTATTAACTTGGAGTCTCAAGAAACAGAGAACTAGTAGTCTTGTTCATTGTTGTTTCTCAGATTTTATATCCAATTAATTTGCGATTCAAACTCAATTTGATTTCGAACATATATTTTGAAGAAGAACAACAAAACGATCTGGAGTATATTTCAGCTTTTAGCCTTATTTCAACTTCATACCTTACTGCTGGACCACTGATTGTGAAAGGCGGGTTATCTACCTTCATAACCTACCCGTTAAAGATAAGCCTATGGTCGCATGATGATCAACATTGCTTTCATTGTCATGGTATAATAAGTAAGGTGCAGTGTACGCAGAGGGAAGTTCATCGATAAGATTGGATTTAAGACACATAACAAGGAAATTAGTTTATTAAAGCAAACTTACTGAATCTGTTTTAAATCTGTTAAATATTAGGAAACGTTAACTAAATTTGTTGATCTTAATTATTGAATTATACACGTTATTAAACTACTTGGTACGTACGGTATATATATAAACGTAAATTATATCACGTTGTTGGTTTAACTTTGGTCATGTGCCAACTTAAAAATACGAAGATGATTATCTTTTTCTTCTTGTCTCTATTTTATTGATTTGATCAGATATTACATAATACGAAAGACTTTAATTAATTACTGCAATTAAAACAGTTCAATGAAATCTTAAAAATCTTCCTCAAAATCACCATTAAATTATTATTATGACAGATTTAATGATATCATGTGAAATTGTGGGCGTTTCGAGGAATCAAAATTATCTCTCGTTTCATCATAAAATTAAGATATCAAATATGATTTCAGAGTAATCTTAAACTAATGACTAAAATTAAAAGGTATTGGAGGATTTGAGTCAAACCCCACACGTGTGTTGACGGCAATATTATATAATCATGGTTTACATTTATGAGAAATATAATGATGGCACTCGGTTAGGCCGATTTGACAAAACTGTTGTCACTGTCTGGTAAAGGCCGTGGGAAGATTAACGACAGACTTATGTATGTGGTTAAACCTGCACCTTGAATGGCATCCATGACTTTATGGATCACTATGTGTCATTCAAGGTTTCTTTGATCCCACTTATGATACCCAGACTTGCTAAAGACAATCAAAGACAAGAAGCAAGATGCTTTAATCATACGTTGTCTTATTGCTATTACTGAATCATATAGTGCAATGCTGTTTTAAGATATTGTACTTTAATTAAATGTCATCTAAAAGGCATATTCCCACATTGTTTAAATAATTCGATTTTGCTCACATTGATTTTAATTATTGGTTATGTATAGCTGAAGTGCTATGTGAGCTTCATTTGCCCAAACACGTATTTACATGAGTAAAAGTGACATTCTGTTCATACACACTTTATATGCTACAACACACAGTCAACGCCCTAATAGTACGTTTGAATATACCAATGATTACTTTGGCCATGATAAACAAATCATGTTTAAGAAAATGCCCTTTTTGTGACTTAATTTAAAGGGTTAAGTTCTTAATATTTGCCTTAAAAGTCAGGAAAAACACACTTTTAAAAATTCACTTATCATCACTAGATACCTGATATATTTCGCTCAGAAATATGTTATAGAATGATTAAGGAATTATTCATCCCTTACCAAATCTACCGCATAATGGTGTTAATTGAATACTTATTAATCATCACTTATGATTTTAACCATGTTAAATATGACACGTGTAACAATTTGTGTAATCGCAGAGAAATCGGGGTTATTACCATATGATAAGAACATGTTATCCTTCGCATTAATTCATCTACATAGCGTAATGCTCTCCCTTCCTTCAATGTGAGGCTAATACGCAACGCAGGTGTACGATATCAGGTAAATAGTTATTATAATTATAGGGTTACACGGAGAGCAAAAAATTACTTCTTTATTTTGCAGTTGTTTGAATTAAGATCAATTTTTTTCCTAATTAGCAACGATTTTCTTTTATTTTGATTTTTTCTCAAAAATTAATAAAAAAATTTTCATTAAATTACTTTAAAAGCTAAATATTTTTCTGCTCTATATATTGTTTTCGTTGTTAAGACCACATTAGGGTATCATAACACATTCATGCTCAGACTCAGACATTTCATGAATTAGCCTAGAAAGGATGACAAGTTTCAGGACACAATATTGTAATAACAAACTTAGTGAAACAAACACTGTGATGTATTACTACGGTAATATGGTACTACTTTGTCAACAAGGAGATTTAGGAGTCCAAAGAAAATGTTTTCAATCAAAGTCTTTGAACTCGTTTTTAATTTGTGTTATCCTACTGAGTTAAAGTGTGCCTTTCAATCCGATTCCAATTTCAATTCAATTTGATTTTGAGGTTTAATTTTGGAAAAAGGAAAGATTTGGAGTATATTTTAGCTTTTAACCCTATTTCAACTTCATACCTAACTGATGGACCACTGATTGTGAAAGGCGGGTAATCCACCTTCATAATGTACCTGGTAAAGGTAACCACATGGTTGCATGGTGATGTACCTTGCTTTCATTGTTATGGTGTAATAAGTAAGGCGTAGTATATCCAGAGGGGGTTATGAGGTTCGTGTTATATCACCTGATATAAAAACGGCTTTGCAAAGCTCTAAGCCAATAAATTTGCCAGATTCTCCATAGCTGTTTAAGAATGATTGATACAATTGCATTTATAACGAGAGAATTATCTTTTGAAGCAAACTTAGCGAATTTGTCTTTTAACATAAGATATAAATTTGGAAAAGTTGAATAAATTTTGTTGTCTTTGTTATTAAATTATGTACATATTAGATTACTTAATTAACAAATGGGTACATTAAAATATATCATTTTTATGTTTAAATTTGGTCATGTGCCCACTTAAACAAAACGAAGATCGAGTATCTCTTTCTTCTTGTCTCTTATTATATTGATGTTATTAGATGATACATAATACGAAAGACTTCACAACTAATTACTACAATTAAAACAGTTTAATGAAATTTTTAACATCTTCCTCAAAATTACCATAAAACCATCATTTTGACTGATTTAATGATATCATCTGAAAGTGTGGGCGCTTCGTGGATTCTAAGCTATTTCTCCTTTCATCATAAAATTAAGATATCAAATACGATTTCAAAGTAAGCTTAAACTAATGACTCAAATTAAAAGGTATGGGAGGATTTAGGTCAAACCCCACTCATGTGTTGACGACAATATTATATAATCATGGTTTACATAAATCACAGAAATTGGCATGAAACACGATATTACATGCATGATAAACATAATACGGGCACCCGGTCAGGCCGATTTGACTGAACTTTTGTCAATGTCTGGTATAGGCCGTGTGAAGATTAATGATAAACTTATGTATGTGGTTAAACATGCACCTTGAATGGCATCCATGACTCTCTTGATCACTAAGTGTCATTCAAGGTTTCCTTAATCCCACTTATGACACCCGGACTAAATAAAGACAACCATAGACATCAAAGAAGCATGGTACTTTAATCGTACGTTGTCTTCTTGCAACCTCTTGCTACTGCTGAATCATACTATAGTGCAATGCTGCTTTAAGAGATTGTTTTTAAGATATTGTATTTCAATTACATTTGAAAGTCTTAGAAGAAATGCACGAGTACTCAATAAGACATTAGACAGATCGAAAGTGGATGACTAGGATGCATCACCCAATGCATTTATCACAATAAGTTAACTCAAAGCTCAAACACAACTTTGGCCAACCAGATAGCTTACTACGGCTTCCAAGTGTAGCAATCGGTAAACATTATTGATGAGGGTTACGGTTTAATATTATCGCTAGGGTTAAATTAAGGTTAGAGTTAAGTTAAGGGTTAGGGTTAAGCATACAGTTAGTAATCATTGTTACTATTAAGCCCCTACCACACTTAAACAAAGTCATATTTAACAATTGTCTACGATAAAGTTATAAATCAAAGTGGTTACATACTGAATACAATTCATCCAAAAAGACCATTTACAACACACTAATATTGAAATAGAATGACTTGATATCGCAAGATAGTTTCTTAAAGAATTGAAAAATTTAATACTGCATTTTTTAAAACAGAATACATCATACAACACGAACCAAATTTATTTTAAAGCCAAAACTTTAATTTATTTGGATCAAATAATGCAGTTTAAAAATACGTTATCATGTGGAAAGTCTATTTACAATTTAGGAAATTGCTCTTAATTAACCACTGTTCTAATAGGCAGAGGTTTTATGAGTTGTTTTTTTAAAGATGAAATCTTGCATTCCCCATTTTGAACGGGACACTTTAGGTATTCAACATGTTCAAGGCATTGATCGACAGAACTGTAAAAGATTTTAACAAAGTCTCAGCTCACACTTTCACTATTATTTGTCTTTAACATTTTTTTCACAAGAACATTCATTAGGCCTGCCGTATTTGTTTTGTTGAATGTGATCATTGTTTGCCCTCAAACAGTTCATTATTTAGGCTAATTGCCAGATTCATAACACCACAAGGCTATATAGTGATGTGTTTCGGTAAAAGCTCACACTTTTGGTATCAAAATCTTGTTTTTGCCTTACTAAGTACGACCACGCCTTTAGTAGGAACATATGGAAAACAACAACCGTATGAGCAGCTACAAAGTGACATTACCATGGTAACATAAATGTAGTTTTATGAGTAATATTTGAGACTACCCCGGGAATGAAGCTTCTTGTTTAGTATGTGAGTCATATGAGCTTTTCGTGTCAAGTAATCTCTTGCGATTTTTAATGCGTCACAAGGCTTTTGCTGTTACAATAGCAGATCTTGGTGTAAATATTAATGGTAAAGATTTATGGCATTAAAACCATCTTTTTTCTTCATGCATTTGCATTTACCTGGTTTATTTATTATAGTGTTTTTTAAATATAGTAACAAAACAATGCGTTTGGGTTGCAAATAGATCTCCTGCAAAAGTGTGATGCACACCCTATGTCACGAACTCGGTCATACAAAATGTAAAAAAAAACACAACTCGGTTTCAAGCAGCGCAGAATGTCTCTTGAGGCGGTCGAAAGATCCCGAAAGATCTAGTGATGGATTCTAGGCGGATTTGAATCAATTGTAATAATCTTTATTAAATATATGTAGCAGAGACATTACTATATCATATATAGGACACTGCGAAAAAAAAAATTGCTCACATCAAAATTTAAATGTCACACATATGATGGTCCAAGTTAACTATAAGTTGCAATTGTTGATGTAATACTGTCCACTGTAAGCTATCTAGCAGTAGGGACCAACAACAATGCTCTAGTTAAAGTTATCCAATGCCAGAACGGAAGAGTACTGTCTGGTCGCGGGTCAATCGTGTCTTAATGAATTACATTGTCCAGTGCATGATATTGGCTATTGCCCACACTTATGATATGCATCCTAGTGGTTAACTCATAGATAGTTTGAAGCTGGGAGTTTTTTCCTTATTCAATCCTAACAAAAAGTAAACAAACAAAGCAGCACAAATATACTTTCAATAGATTTAGGTACGTTGTCATTACGAACCTTGTACCTGCAATATAAATTATGGAATAACAAAGAGATATGATAGTTTGTTTTTCCAACAAGTTCCAAGAAAATATTATATGTTTTGGCCTCTTTCATAATACATGTCCTTAAAGAACACTTCGCTTATGGAAACTTGGCAAGACTAGGCTAACTACTAATAATTTTAATATCAAGTTTCAACATTTCTTTGTTTTAAGAACAAGTTGAATAAACTCATGCACTTCAATCACGTCTATAGTAGGTCTGTTCTCAGCTGTTCATGTAGGCCTAATACAAGAAGATCTATTTTGGGCCCGACTCTTGCTGAAGTGGATAACTTGATTAGAAGTTAGACCTATAAACTGTGTGATTGAAGGTCCTATAATTGCTTCAGAGGAAAGAAGTTTAAAATGTATTTTTAAGAAGTAGATCAAAGACCGTCTGCATGGTCTGTCGTAGGTTCTAGTATTATAGATGCAGTAAAATATATAGAGAGATATTGGCAAACATATTTGAATTGAAGCTGTACTTAGAATACTAGAATTTGTTTTAGCAAAACGGATCAAATCACCGCTGTCCCATTTTTCTTTCAAATCAAATATAATACCGTCAATTTGTCATATTCGTAATATCTAAATTGACAAACGTGTATTTCACACATCGTTGATCCTATTTAACCAGTGTAACGATAAAGCTACAATTCTGATTTATAATTTCCTAAAACCGTACTGATAAATGATAAACTAGGTCTATGTCATGGTCACAGACAATTTCAAATCCAATGTCAGAATACGGGGTCAGAATCTTATAAAATACGTTTGAAACGCCAGTAATGCAGAGACGCAGTACTGGATCTTTCGGACAAAAATTAAATCGTTCGTTAATTTAACTTTTAAACGAATCAGGCAAATGAACAAAATACGGACTCGGTGCTAATTGGGCATGCACTTGTGTCCGTTTAATGAACTAATAAGATCTGATGTTTTCCTCTCTATGAGATAAGAGTTATTTTTTATAACAAATTCAATTCATAATACTATTCTGATGTCAATTGACGTTTAAAATGAAATAGCCGGGGTTACTAAATGCAAAAGTTCGAACACTGAGATTTGACCTACTGATTAGACACAAAATATGACTTTAGGCGATTTCTAGTCACAAATTTGACTAGAATCCATTTGATTTTGCGTTAAATTTTATTTGATTCTAGTCAAAGTTTTGATCAGATATCTAGTATGCTTAGACAATTTATTGTTATTTATAGGAGTGTCAAAAGCAGCACGTATTCAGATTGTGTGCTTGATTTCTGTAGACTTCTCAAAAGAGAAACTTGTCATATATAATACGTGGAGAATCAAAGCGAAGAAACTAAGAAAGCAATAAATTGAAGAAAAAACAAAGAATCTAAAGGAATCCACCATTTATAAGCTTCCCTGCACTCTAAACTGACAGCTTGCTTCTTTCACGGATAGCCCGGATTGACCTATAGGAAACCCATCAATTCCATGCACTTCCGAGCTTGCTGACGGTTGTTATATGGCACCTTAGCTAACAAACTAAGACATTGATGAAGTCCTGTTAACGTAACACGTTTCTTTTCCAACTTCTCCCTGCCTATACATGAAACTTAACATTGTTATATTGAAAATCAAAGATCGCAGACTTGTTTCTGTTTTCGATATTTCACAAACGCCTGGTATAATCGGAGTTTTTTGACCCCCTCCCTACATGGAACTTAACATTGTTATATTGAAAATCAAAGATCACAGACTTGTTTCTGTTTTCGATATATCACAAACGCCTGGTAATCAGAGTTTTTTGACCCCTCCCTCCTTAACGAAACTTTTTACACTTAAGTGATCTCCAGTATTTAAGTTTATCCCTATGAGGTTCCTTAAATATTGCCCTTAAATGGTACATGTTTTCTCAAACTAATCGTATGGTTTATTTACTTCCAAACATAGGAACAACCTTTAATCATGATAGAAAAGGGACCAGATTTTATGAAGAAGTATTTTTAAGCCATAAAGTTATGTGTTTAGCAAACAGTACGACTTCATAAAATGGAAAAGTTAGTTATTACACTTTACAGTAATTTGAAACACAATCAAGCGTCTGTTAAGGGATTCACCTAAGTGTTTAAAAACATTACACTTAAATCCCTTTTCTCACTTAAGACCCTATACTATTTTGTGATGTTTTGCAAGTTCAGGAAAACATCGGAACTTTTAGCAGTATGAAGCATTACCGTGACAATCAACAACACAGTAAGCATTTCCGAGATTTCTGTTGCTTTTTTGTTGCTCGCTGCATGCATAAGGTTTGAATTTTGTTTATTTACAAGTAAAAAACACTTTACATGTACAGTTTCAAAGTTACTTACATTGAGGAGTGACGCACTGGTTGAATATTTTCTATCAAATAACCGAACACTGATTTTGCATTCTATATTTTAAAATTTAACAGATTGAAAAGTCAATCTCAAAGATTTTGCTGTGGGAAAGCTCTTAAAGATTGAAAATATGAAATCTAATTGAGTGAAATGTCAATATATCGGACTGAAATTTCACTCTATTAGATTGAGGATTTTCAATCCTTTAAGATCCTTCTCTTAGCACAATCTTTAAACTTGACTTTTAAATCTTTGGGATTAATAGAGTAACCTCTAAATCTTATATTTTTGTAACTATTTGCCTATTATAGGCCTAGATCAGAGAAATCGGCATTTTTAAAAGGCCGCCATTTTATAACTTATACAAGGGATAAAGGGGGCCCATGCCTATACATTTGTTTATGAATCAACTAACTTGGGGTTTTCGTTTCGTTTCAGTGGAGCTATTTGGGTAGCCCAATCTCCCCCTTGTTCCTAAATAGGCTCGGTAAGACGCAGGTTTAAGGGGTCTCCAACTAGTACTGGGTTTTTGACCGTAAATTATCGAATCGAAGGGAGGGGGTCAGATGGTTTTCCATTTTCAAAAAGTAACAATAAAAAAACATAAGGCGAAATAAAATAGAAGTCTGTCTCAGACAACCGTGCACGTACATTTTATAACTTGCATTCCAGTGCTTATTTTAACAGGAAACGTGCAATTTTTACTGCAGTATTATCATTTCTATAACAAATAATTTCGCGCGCTCCGCACGAATCTTTGTTAAAACATTGTGCCAACAGCAGCATTTGTTAGACAAAATGTGATTTTACAGTGTTCACAATTTGTACTTGAGAACTGTTGAAAAGGGTGATTAGGCTAAAAAAAAACCCTTATGTCTCAAAGCTGCCGCGCGCATTTGTTTCGCCGTGCGAATTTAATTTTCCAAAA
>JAUMTS010043128.1:0-11060 GCA_032273385.1 Ophiopholis aculeata | reverse complement strand
CCAAATCTCCGCAATATCACGAAATGCAGGTGCAGGTGCATCGGTCGATGCAGGTTCGGCCACTATTTCCGCATATTTAGTCCAGTTGATTGGTTTGTCGCTGAAGCGGGCTTCAAAGTAAACATTGAACCGACATGTTATTATATAGGCCTACTTGTGATATAAAACATAATCTAAATATACTAAAGTATTGCCACATTTGAAAGCAAATCATCCTCTACTTGACCCCAGATGACCACAGAATGACCTTTGACCCCAGCCATATTATTCAATCTGGTTGTTTGTTCTTCTGACTAATTTTGGTGGTCACAGAGCGTTCCTAAGCAAATTGACCTTTACCTGACCTTTGACCCTAATAATCGATTACGTTTGGGTCAGTGGTTATTCTTACTAAATCTAATCGTCATAGAGCGTCCTCAGGCAAATTGGCTTCTAGTTGACCCCTGATGACCCCTATTTCCCCTTTGACCTCAGCAATGTCTTTCGTTTGTTCCAGAGATTGTTGTGGTAAAATTTGGTACTCCTAGGGCATTCCTATGTAAATTGGCCTCTAGTTGACCCCGTGTGATCCCTGCCTGACCTTTGACCCCAGCAATGTACTACGCTTGTGTCAGAGGTTCTTCCCAGGTAACACAAAACGTCCTAAAAACATTTAAGAACGTTCTAAGAACGTTACTAACGTCCTGAGAACGTATCACAACGTCCTTATAACGTTATGTGTTACCTGGGACGTTGGTGAACACAGTTCGGATTCCTTCCAATACCAGTCAACTATAGGGACAACAACAAATCTGTAGCTAAAGTAAAAGTCACTTTTTATCATGTACATTGGTCACAGAAAGAGTGTTCCAATTTGCGAACAACCAAAACGTTTGGCAGACAATCAGAAATTGCAAGTTCTTGGTTGTCCTTTGGACAACCACAATTTTTTCCTTAATTCGGACACTGTTCATACCTGTAAACTCCCACCCCTTCTGCGGAAGCTAATGGAGTATAATACTCCCATCGAATGAGAGGCTGTGCTCCCCACAGCCTCTCAGGGCAACACACTGAACTCGCCTTAAAATAGGCCTATTGCAGAGAGAAAAGCAAACTAATCTTAATTCTCAAATTTGAGCCAAATCGGGCATACCGTTTCTGAGAAATTACTGTTTAAAGATTCTTTGTATTTTATTGTTTTTACCAATATATTGATGAAGTAAATGAGGAAAATTGGAAAAATATGCTCATGAATATTAATTTTTGCCAACATTTTACCAATACTTTGTGAATAAACTACTTTTATTTTACAGAATTTTGGTCTGAAACTTTGCTAATTCCCTAAGTTGACTGGTATCGGAAGGAATCCGAACTGTGTTCACCAACGTAGCACTTCAGTTAAACATAATCAATAATTTTTAAGATGGGTTTTAGCAAAATCTATTTTTTGAAAAAATGTGGGAATTTGCCTTTAACTTAATATCAAGTTTTGGTGGGGGTGGCTTCCCAGCAGTTTTGAGTCTGCATAGCTTTCTTTGTTGCGCTAGATGTCCTGCGGCGCCGAAAGGGGATATGAGCTTAGCAGCAGAAGTTATTGATGTCCTCAAGCCATTTTTCTCTGGTCTTCCTCTGGGTCTGTTGCCTTCTACGTTCCCTTCAAGGAGAATTTTTGGGTAGTGGCTGGTGTTCATTCTTTTCATGTGACCGAAGAAATTGAGTTTTTTGGTCAGGATTAATGATACGTCCTTGTGATAGTTGTGTTCCGTGTCCTGTCATGTTTCATAAGCCATTTCGAATACATGAAATCTCTCATCAAGTTTCTTTATTTTCCATGTCTCTGGCCCATATGTGGCTATAGTCAGGTCTGCACTCTGTATATAGTTCTAATTTGGTTGGAATTTTGTGTTTTTTTGGACTTCCAGATGGAGTTGAGTTGTTACATAGCTCCCATGCCTAAACTTGTTCTTCTTTTGATATCTTTCTTGGAGGTAGATTTTTCTGATATCACACCTCCAAGGTGAATAAAGTTTTCAACCTGGTTAAGCGGCAATCCTCCTATTTGGATGTTGATCTGGATCCTCTCTCTGTTGATGACTTGGACTTCAGTTTTGCTAATTGTTTGCTGTACTGAGAGTCTCCACGTGGGTTACTAGGGTCTGTAGGTCTCCTTCCGACTCGGCAATTAGTACAATATCATCCGCGAAGCGGTGGTTGTTCTTATATTAAACCTTTAATATTTGGCACAAGCAAAACAATGATTGCTACGGCAAACCCTTTCAATCTGCACGGTAGTTATCAGTCTTTCTCGCTTGTCAGGGAGACATTTTCATCATCTTTCGGTATTCCTAAGGAGCTTATATCTGTATAATGATACCAGTAGTACAATAGTTGGCAATAAGTTACTGTGTTTATTTTTCTCCATCTATGATAAAACTCTTCTTAACTTTGTTCTGAGTAAGATTAACTTACTTTAGTAATGCAATGCACCGTTATGCAAAACAAACATCCAACATACAAATTCAAGTTTATTATTTATTAAATCATTAATACTTTGCACAAAGCAAACCACTCATTTTGATTTTCAATCCAAATTTACAATAGCAGTGTAAGCAACGCTGTTGCTTTGATCACGTAACAATTACGAATATACATGAAATGACGCAATATGTTTTCGATAAATGATCTATTTTAGAAAGAAAGGCCGGATTTGAGTTTTCGTATAGCACCTTATTCTTAGTCTACAGTAGTGTAACAGTTGTAAGCCCGCTACAAAAAATAACGCATTACCTTTAAAAAAGTTAAGTTCTAACTCAAAAACGGACGTCGTAAACAAATGTTACACCCCGTAGGTATATGCGCTGCCGCTGCAAGCTCTAATGTGATATACTCTATTTGCTATAAACGATTGCGAAACAACAACGTTATGGACATTTTAAGTGACTCGCAGTCACTTCGGAAAAGTTGTAATTTATTAATATCGTCATGTACCTTTTCGACCTTGTGACACATGATTTTAAATAGTGCGCGCTTCAGTGGGCAGGGACACGTGGCAGTATTGGTCTCGCTTATACATGCCTGTACGCTAGCTATTATTCCGCGGTGGGTACTTTCACAAAAAACTTTTAACAGGCCGATATTTAAAATTGCAACTTTTCTGAAGTAACTTTGAGTCATTCAATTGTTCAGAACGATGTCATTTCGCCTTTTTTTCTTGCAAATAAGGTGTCAATTTAAAGCAGACATTCCAATGCATATTCTTAAGGGTGTTACATTATGTTTGCGGCATCCGTTTTTTAGTTAGAACTCTTTTTCAAAGGTGAGGCGTTATTTTTTTAAGTGTGTTTAGTTAATTAATATTAATAGCAGTTATCATTTAGAACTATATATATACTTTACCTGAGCCTATCGAACTGATATTGCACATTTACAATTACATAGCGTATTTCAGATACCTCAGCGCAGGCTAGGTATTGCAACATAAAATATATAAATATATAATATATATACATGATCATGATGTCATCAAGTATTAATAGAGCTTTATAATATCCAAATTGGAGCTTTATAATATCCAAATTGGAGCTTTATAATATCCAAATTGAACATGATACTTTACAATTCGTTTTTAATTCTATACTGTGTAACACTTATTTCACGAAAGACGTATACTTCGGAACGCATTTTATGCGGGGTCTAATGCTAATTGTACAAACATTTATACTTGTCAATTTATCTATTTCTACTTTACATCTATTTCACTTCTCTGATAAAGGTGAAGTTCTTGAGGAAAGACAATACATGTTTAAATTGAGCACGCCTTTGCAGATTTTACAGGCTAAGTTTTAAGTACAATTACTGCAGGTAACAATCAGGATAATGTGTTTACTCTGACAAATGTCTGACAAGGCTTTCAAAAGGAATGAACCGGGGGAACTTAGAATGTGCGTAAAAAAGGCGCCTTTCAGCATTGTACGAAACTAATCCTGAATATAATGCGCCCCTTCCCTATCATCAGACAATGTTGGCATATCGTGGCACTCATGCCGAAAACGGTGGTGTGAATCAAGACACAAACATCTTCCAAGATATTTTGTCAGCTTTTGTTACTTGAGGAAGCAATGATTTAGGACGGATATTTAAAGTAGGTGTCGAAAATTAATATCTATCACTTCGAACATAACATTGTGAAAACTGTAAACGTTAGCCAGATTCATATGGAGTTGAGCATGTGCTAGGACCTGCATGTGTTATCCCAGTCACAGTGAGTACCAACGGGCATTTCACCTCCATGGGTGCTTTGAGTTAGGACTGCTTAGGTACTCTGACCCCTTAGGAACTCATGCTGCAGGAACCATTGAGTACACATGCAGTTGTGTCATATAGGTTCTAGGGTCCTACCACATCATCAACCGAAGAGTTATGGCCCACCTGTTAGGATCCTACCTGATGTGATTTTTTTTGTGAACAACTTGAGTCTATAATTTTGCGTCAAATGTGACCTAATTCCATTTTGATTTTAAGTCTAGTAAAGTCATATTCTCTAAATTGCTAGATTGTTCTGACTGTGTTGAATCCGTGATATATTGCAAAACATTTATATCTGAAGAAAATGCTCAATTCTGCTTTTGATGTGATGACGTTAACATCTTCAATTATTCAAGATGGAAACTATTATATGAGGAAGCACTAGCGAACTGGCACACATTAAATTGAGAGTGATAAAATCAGGACTTATCTAACTAATGGAAACTAATGAGGATAATAACAAGCTAGAGCGGTTCTCAGCTTTCACGGTTTGTAATTCAAAAACACGTGTGTTTGCCTGATAGCACACACTAACATGTTTTGATCATGTAGGTCATCTTAACAACAAATAAATTCACGTATTTCAGCAATAAACACATTTACATAGTCTCAGCAGTAAGCACACTATAATCTTAAATTTGACAATAAGGCTACTATATCACAAGAATCCTCTATTATCATATTGACGTTGTTTTATACATTTGGCTACCTTCACTTCTGGCTGGACTACTTTTGGATGGACTACTTTGACTTTCCTCTGAGCTATCTTCCGTCTCTGAAGATTCATCTTGATCTACATCCAAAACGGTATGTCCATTGCCAACATGTTCTTGCGGTCTTTTAGCTTGACCTTTGCCCTTTGAACATTTAGGAAGGGGCACCTGTGCAATGTTTCCTTTTGGGCCTATTGTCCTGCAAAGTGCTAAGAAGAAGAAACTAGCGTATGACCAACTGATTGTCATGACTAACATTAGGAATGTCCCCAGCTGGACATAGGTTAGAACAGTTGCTGGCATCATCATCGCACCTGCTGCGAATGTTGACAATGCAGCTACTGTGATAGCTGGTGCTAGCGTGTGTATGGAGAATTCTGTCCTTCCTCTCTGATCATTATACGGTGCTAACCTATATCCAACCCCATAGTGGATTGTAAAGTCTACTGATAGACCAACAGCTAGCGACAAGATGGCGGATTCAAATATATTCAATTCCCATCCTAGTAACACCAGGCTAGCTATAGTTACAAATACAGCTCCAGAGATGGATACCATTGCGTACAATGAAATGAGTATGTTGCGAGTTGTGAGTAACAAAACAGCTGCGGCGATTCCGAGTGAGATTCCCATTGCGGCAGGAGCACCAGTTGCTAAGCTGCCTTGAAGGTCATAAAAGTTCAGCTGCATTAGAGTTTTGCTTATGAACCAGCCTCCCGCCATTCCTGCTGGTGCATTTTGTTTTTGCTCTTCAGTCCACGTGTTCGCAGCATTCCAGAAATCATCCATTAGGTTATAATCCATGGATATTTTAAAAGTACTGGTTGCGATAACCGAAAAAGCTACTATTGTATCATTCTTAAACCACGGACCAAATCGGAACCTTCCAATTTCGTACAGACAGTTGGAGTTTGCGCAGAACATTGCCGCGCATTTGTTGAAATCGTCTGCTGGGTACGGGAAATCATTTCTTCCACAACAAGGACGAGGCATGGACAAACCAGGAACGCCGCATGGGGATTGCATTGCAATCTTTAATTGTTCAATGAAGCAATATGATTGGTCTGTCTTGCTTACAAAACTCTGGTCTCTCATCGATTGGCAGAAGTTGTATAACCATTCCTGAGAGTCGGGGTCGCTCAAATTGAACTGATCGTCGTAAACAACATGCCCAGTGCTCTCCGGATCCCAATGGTTTCCATTGTCCTCTGCATGTAGACCCCATACCACAGAATAAGGCATCAGGTCCACTTGGTCATCTGAGAAGCTGTATTTTGATTTGAAAATACCTGTGTACTTCTCACATATGTGGGATGAACGAAATACTTGAAAGTCAGATTGGGAAGGTAGTTGCAGTTTTGGTGAAACAAAGACTATGAAGAATCCACCAACTGCAAGACCTAGAAATAGTATAATCCAGATAATGCGAAGTTTGAAAACCACTGTTTGTAAGTAATCAGTGAAAACTTTGGTAAAAAGATTTCCCAAGTTTGAGCAACATGTCCTGCATAACCCCTTCTTAGTTGTATCACTCTGGTCGCTTTCTTTAGATGTTATTCGTGATAACACATTGCCACACATATCATTGATAACAACCACTACTGGTAGCCAGGTCAATGTGAATACAAAGTTAGCAACAATAGCAGTTCCAGCAAATATGGCGAAGCATTTGACAGCTGTAATGGAACTGATTGCGCTTGCGTATAAAGCTGACCCTGTTGTAAAACTGGTAACGAACATTGTCACCGATGCATGCTTCAGAGTTTCGTGAACAACTGCAGGACGGTCCTCGTGTGTCAGGCGACGACCATTAGTGATATCCCGCTTCGCTTTATTCCAAATATCGACAAATACAAAAGTGTCGTCTGCTCCGATACCAATCACTAAAACAGCTGCGGCAATATTAACGAACGGAAAGAATGGTAGCTGGCATATGAGTTTGTAAGCGGAATATGCAAGTATCAAAGACATGATCATGTTTACTGCTGTCATAATGGTGAGAAATGGCGATCTGATGTAAATAATGATGATAAGCACAACAATAATGGCGCTTAATCCAAGGTACTTGACATCATTCTGTAGATACTTGGCAAACAGGTCATACTTGATGCCAAACTGAAGAGCCTCCACTTTTGCGATTTTGTTGCCGACAACTTTGTCCTCAAATACATCCGCGAAGATATCCCACAGTTCATCAAAGAAATACCATATCTCAATGGGCAAAAAGATCATAGAGGAAGACAGTTGAAAAGTGTCCTGTTTTACTTCTTCCACGAACGAAATAGGAGTCAGATAGTGGAAGATTTTGTACACAAGACCATCTTCAATACATTGTTCTGGTACTCCTTCACATTCGCCCGTCGCGCAAGTCTCTGTCAGATTACCTGATTCGTAATAATCGACACAATCTCGAAGAATCTGCTTAGTATTGTCGACATCGCTGTCTTGTAAATCATTGCAAGATGCTTTGTCGTTCAAAATGGCCAAGACGTTACCGAGTGACCAACTTAACACTCCACATTGCTCTGGTTCGACGTTTGCGACTTGCAGTGGCTCAATGGTTGTAACATTAAGTTGTTGGCGGAGTTGTACGGGACTCTGACAACAAGCTTTGTTGAAAGATGGATTTGTGCGGACAGATTCGTTCTCAATGCTGCACATTGATCTCATGGCTTCAACAGAAAACAGAGTGTTGCTTTTCCGGGGAACTAAGACTATTCTGGCTAGACTTGCAACTGAAAGAAAAAGAGACGTGGAAAGGAATTAATGGTGATTTTACTCGACAAAACCCGTTGTTTATATAAAAAGCACGCAAAATAGATTCCTATAAATTAATGCCAACATTACTGCAGATACTTCAGAGCAGGTAGTTTGCTGCGCCACACTAGACACATGTGTGTTGCAGAAACGGTATTTGACATAAGCGGGGGACACAATCGATTAATGAAATGCTAAGATGCAAGCACTGGACAGTACAGAATAATCCGTTCCCTCAACACACAAAACATATAACCCCACATACAAAACAGACTTATTGTAGTTATACTTAGTATGTTATTTTTGTTATTCTTAGGGTAGTTTTGTTCTTTCTTAAGTAGTTTTGGTTATTTTTGTAGACCTGTTAGTTACAGTTAACATATTTGCTAAGTTGTCTTGTTGGAATGGTTCTAAATGTCTTCCATGTTTTGGTTCTTCTTACTCATCTTAGAGTAATTGTGTTCTTTCTTAAGTAACTTTCTTAATGGAGCTGTGCAATTCCAGTTAGAGCTATACATAATATAAGTTCTGGATATAGAAACATATTTTATATTATAATGATTTTATAAGATATCATCGCTAGAAATTCATACCTGGGTAAATAGTGCAAAACTCCGCCTCCTCTGAAACAGTCTCATATTCATTAATAACAACTAATTCCGGTTGCCCATCGGTGGTCTCATTACTGGTGATGTTGACGTATATGACTTTAACAAGATCCGCTGGGTTGACAAACGGATCAGTCATGGCGGGTTGCTTCATACCATCGTAGGTCAGATTAACCTTGTCTGGTCTCTGCATTGGGCTCATTCTTTTTTGTCCAGGAAAGTTGAGGTTCATGTGAGAGAAGATGCGACGACTGATCTCAGTTCCTCGAGCCTCGAAACCCTATAAAATAATTGTGAACATGGTAAGTACAATAATATTCCAAAGGTGAACATTAGCCATACTACTAAGTATACTACCACAGGGCAGTGGGAAGACGTTTGTAGAATATCTAAAACTTCTGTGAATTGGCCAGAAATATAACAGTGGTTTTTTTTTAAATGTCTAACTGTCAAAATCAGTAAGCTTATTTACAATTTGGTTTCATTGATTCATTGAAATTTGCTCAAATATCAGACTTTTTCTGAAATAAAAAAAACACGTGTTTAACAAAATAATTACTGCAAAAAATGTTATTTATACCTTTATTGGATTTGAAAAATCCGGCAAGTCGTAGAAATGTACCGCCGCAACACCACACAGTACTGTAGCCAACAGGATCAAGAAGAGCACCAAAACAGGATAATGTGCTAGAATGGTCGAGTATCTGCAATTTAAAAAAAAAAAAACGAGATAAAACGACATGCTATAGTAATACTATAATTGTAGTCATGTAGTGATATTGTGAACTTAAGATCTTTGGGTAATTTGACAGATTTACATAAACTTTGAACATGTCTAACATTGAACATGGGGACACGAAACAACTTCCTGAACTCTGATTGATCAACTGCAAGCTGATAAGGGATGCCACTGTCTTTATATGTATGGTTAAAATGAAAAGAGACGTGGTTATGGTTGGTGCGGGAGTAAGTATTCAGACAGGAGCAAGAGCGAAACGGGAAGTTAATCAAGAACAATATTTTGAAAATATGACTTATATTAAATTTAAGACAAAATAAATACACATATATACAAACTAAGGCAAAACTCGAAATAGTCTCATTCAAAACCGTTGAGAAAATAAGGCGAAAAGTTTTTTTCCCAGACGAAAACAAGTTTTATTTCATTATCTTAAAATTATCGGTTTGAAAGTGTCTTTTTTAACAAAAGGTTTTGAAAGAATGTTACTATTCGAAGCAAAACGTAGCCCTAAATACAACACTCTCGTCCAGGACATTTATATATCCATATTGTTGCAACTGAATAAAGTTTACATCAAACTATCTGAAACCAGCAAACGCCTAAATAGTCCTAAGACACCTATATCCCACAGCTTGCTCCATCGTGAGGTCCCAACTGTCTTGAGACAAATTCCCGGAAAACTCGTTTCAATTTTGCCACAAAACTGATCTAGTCAGCCAAATTTTACTATGGAATGTGTATTACCATTACAGCTTATCTCTATAGTACAGTTAAGATGTAATGGTCATGCTCTTTCGATAATTCGAAAGTTTGGTTTGAGAAAGATCTGCGGAAAGATCGAGAAAGTGGCAGAAATTGATAAAAACTAAGAGACATTTGTTTTTGAAACATCATGATCATAAACATGGAGATGAATTAGTCCCATTCCCACTTAACATGTTTAATGCATACTTAGCAAAACAGTTGTTTTCAAGTTTTAAGAGAAGATTATCTTTTTAAAATTGGTAAATTTCTCATTCATTGACAAATGCAATGAAATTCAATCAACAAATATCAATTTGAAATATAGCAATTGTCAAATGCCCCCAGGTTTATGATTTTAGTTAGGTTTATGATTTTAGTTTGCTTTAGTTAACCCACCTATAGCCAAACGAACGTCCATGTTTATGGGTATCTTGGTTGATGTTGTTTGCTGGTGGATTAGAGCCCGAAGACTTTCCCATCAAATGTGTGTCTGCAGATGGTTGCTGATCTGCATTCCTCGGAGTGGATGCCATACTATATATGTTGATTGTAGAAGCTGTTAAATGTCAAGGGCTGTGTGACGTGTGCAGATGATAGTCCGGATCAAGATGAGTGTAGTAATGTCCTTTCCAAGCAACAGGTAACATCGACTGACTAATACTTAGGCAGGTTGCTGTAGCTACTTAGCCTTCTGTGTGTATTAAAACAAATGAAAAATGTGTGTTAAATGCATGCCGATATTAAGGGCTGGTCAAATCTGGGTCAATATATCGTTGTGGAAATTTTGTAGTCGGACGTACACTCTCTGAAAGGGTACCACAAAATTCCGATGACCTCGATTATACTTTGTTACACTTACACCCGACCCATGAAAGAACCATCCAGAACTTAAACGTCGACAAGTATGCTGCAAACTGCTGTTATGTATTTGTTTTTAAAGGGGGTTATGCCGATTTTGACATATTTATTTTTTACTTCCAAGTAGTTGACCTTGACCCCTGAAACACATTTTGTAAAATTTAACTCCAAAGTGGTCACTTGTTTACCCTCCAGGGACAACAGTATGAATATAACACTTGCAAGACTTGGGATAAGTCTACTATGTAATACAAAAGAAATCCTAATATTTGTAAATTTATTATCCCACTATTTCTGCAATAACTCAAAAAGTACAATGAATATGAAGGTGAAATTTTGGGAAGATAATGAGAA
>JAUMTS010043017.1:0-11062 GCA_032273385.1 Ophiopholis aculeata | reverse complement strand
CAAGCATCACACATTCAACTCCCAACCTCCCGTCAAAAATTGCGGTATATTGCATTTGTTGCCGCAAGGTACGACCTTTAAGACAAAATACGATGGTTACATTTTAAAACACGTCTTTATATTTTGTCCTGTGTTCGATGATCACACGTTGTAGTCTAGAGATCCAAATGATCTGTAATGATGTATTAATGTCAAGTAGTTTCCTCAGTTGGTTAACGTAACTAACGATATTTGACCGTACAGACAAACACCAAAGTCCCAACGGTAATCATCATCCATGACACATCTTGCCCTGTAAACATCACGCATTCTATTCAAGAGATGCCATGATGGATTACATTTCATAGGGATATTTTTTATTTGTTCATAAAGCATTTGTTAGATTGTAAGTACATAGAAGTATCAGTGAAATGTCCTAATTGTTAGTTGATAACATCCTGAATTGGACCCTTAAAGTTTGCAACAACGTTTCGTTATATCGAAATATCTAAGAAAATCTGAAAACAAAACAACATTGTAACCCGATAAGACAATTTGATAAGGTCAGGTGTTCTAAGGGCATTTTTAGGTTTGTTTTCTCTAAAGCGACACATAGTCATCAGAGAAATATTTCAGTGATAATATTCGGGTTTGTTAATGAAATAACTTTGTTAAACTGGAGATCGGTGTCTTAAAATATGAAAAAAATACCATACATATTTTTTGCTGATGTATTTTAGTAGTTTGAAATGGCATTGCTAGTCTTTGTAAAGCGCGAGATTCATTGTAATGTCATGCTTTAATAAATGGCACGAAATAAACCAACTTAGATCATTTGTTTGAAAGCGAATAACTCAAATAAAGCATAATAGTGTTCTCGTAGTTGGTATGTATATATATATTATCAGGATAATGTTGTAAAAATGTGGTGCTTGAACGGTAAAATTAGTATGCTGTAAAGCGTAGTTGTTAGTGTGGCTGTGTACAATAAGTGGCAGAAAGAGATGAGGTTGACGGATGTCCTTAGACTCATGTTTTCACATAGAATAGGACCATTAACCTTTTCGTAGATATATGTAGAATGACGTGCATGCTGTTCTGTGTAGCTTCCGCTTGCAATGTGCGTGCTATTTATCAGTCCTGACCTTTCGGGTCTAACAGAAAAGTTATATATATAAATTTAGCTGATTAAGAAAAGTTATATATATAAATTTAACTGATTAAAGACCAAACAATTTTGAAATAAATTCTCAAACAATGTTCTTAAAGTCAAGTGAGACAAAGTGAGATTCAATTCGAAAATCAGCATCGTTATTTGCTTAGTATCTGCTGTTCCTATTAAACATTCATTAAAATACCACCTCAAACGCAAAATGAACTTGTAAAAAACCCAGTTTAGTTGCTACATTTTGTCTGAGGTGTAGTTTAATTTAGTGTTTGTGATGAATAGGCAATGCGTATTCAAATCAACAATGAACCTAAAAACAACACATTTCTCTAGTTTTAAAGCTAAATGCGTAGTTCAACCTTCTCTTTCCTTTCATGTTACACTGGAATTTACTCTCTCTTTAACACACACAAACAAAAAAAACCTCTCGTTATTATTAAGATACCGACTGCTTTTTTTAAACAAAAGAAGAACTTGTTAATAACAACATGAAGCTCTTTAAATGTTAAGATTAATTAAAATATCCAGTAAAATATTTGTACTCATGCACCATTTCACAATCCCCAGTTAAATGTATCACATACGCAACGTTTCTGCTTTTACGCACTTTGAATAGCAGACGTGAGAACACAAAGAAATATCACCCACACAAACTGAATTTTGGGATATTCGAGATATGATTTCAGAATGCATAATTTGTAGGATAACGCGCCTTAGAAAATGACGTCACAAAATACTAGGAACGTGTGTTGTATATAAATGAGGTTTAAAAGTGCTAGTGCGGTTTATTCTGTAGAATAATAATAATAATAATAATATTAATAGATTCCAGTAATCATATTATGGTATTTTTTATATTGACAATCTTACTATTATTAGGTTACATTCAAAACAAGACATTTCACAAAAATTATCTTAAAATAATGACAAAAAGCCAAAACGAAAATGCGTAAATAGTGGTAAGGTTTTTTGTTTTTATTGGGTGTAATCACTGTGCGAGAATTTCGTACCATAGTAAACGATCTACTCTACTCTAACAACAAAAAAGATATCAAAGCAAACAACAGTTTCAGCAGATATTTACCTAATAGTTGTCGGGGCAGTATTATTTTGTAGTGAATGAAATATGGATTTTTCCTCAAGAAGACATCCAAAATAAATTACCCTATTAGGGAAGTAAATCAGTCTTAAACAACCTCCATTACCTTCTAAATGAACATGAATCCTACGTTGTAGTGGTGCAACGTTACCGATAAATTGCATTATAGGAAAATGACGCCCTTGCGACTCGTTGTCTTGTTATTATGTTGATAAACTTCGACCCACAAATGACTTAGCTTTGACTTTGGTTTGACATCTCATAAAGGTGTTGCTATAGAGTTGATCTGTTTTCTTCTATTGCTTTCTGACAGAATGATGGCATAGTTGTTTACCAAACACAGAGTGACTGGAAAACCGCAACAACAACAAACACCATGAAATACTAGTTTTTATTGATCAAATAAACAATATTAAGCTTGTTAACCTATATATAACTACTAATCGTGAGTGTAAACCTCAACGTGCAATGCATTTTAGAAACATAATGGGGTTTACCATGGATTGATTTCAAAAGTTTTACATTCCCTGTCATAGTACAAACCCTCTCCATGATTTAAGACGCAGAATACAAAAAAAAGCGTGTGTTATCACCAACCCCCCACCCTACTTTAAGGCATTTAATATGTCCAATAGGGTAATGATTCAGTCATATGAATAGGGTAATGATTTAATCATATGATTGCAATTACGACGACAGTTTTTTCGATTGCTAAAGTAAAGGGACGTGGAATTCGTGATGAGGATCTTTAGAGTCAATTTGAAATGTGACCAGATTTATAGGGATCCAAAAACAGTTGAGTTAAGCACGATGTAACTCTATTGACCGTAAAGTTAACTCGTGTCTAGAACTTAACTAGTTTGATTATGTAGACTGTGTAACTTATATTTTGGTTAATGAAATAATCACGCATGAGTAATAAGACGTTCAATTAAGAAAAAAATATGAAGTACTTGTTGTAAGTTTTTAGATCGTTCCGTGTTCAGGTTCTGTTTTGTCGAAGGTCATAAAACTTCACCCCAAAATCAGAATGGTAGTAGTGTCATTCCCGGTCAATTGCGTATCTCGATGCACGCTCGAGTTCACGCTAGCGTCGTTATAGTCGCGCAACAGAATAACATGCGAGAGTAAGAAGGGCGTAAGTAATAACGCGGCGCGCATGGAGAAACGCCTTTCGACAGGAAGTAACATCACTAACATTCTGATGCACTTTAGTAGCGTACAGTTCACACAGTTATCCATGCAATTAGAGTCTTAGAGATTGGGGCTTTAGGGGCTCAAAGCGTTACATTAAATCAGCAGCAAATACAGACACGAGGTCACGAACAGATAAACTAGAGTATGTTTGGTTAGTGTTTACGACCATACTTGTAGAGATGGCGGCAAGTGCTTCTCCAAATATACCTAGGGCTACAAAACGATTCATGTCGGGTAATATAAGCCTACAAATCCTGTCTGCGCACGAATTGGGCAGGTTAACTTCACTCTCTGTCAACATGGATACTATCGAGCCTGACATTTATAATACGCTAGTAGAATTCTAAAGCTAGATGTGATTTCTTCCTTATGCACTTTCATAACTGATTTTAAGTTCGCAAGAACTACTTGGATGATATCAGTTGTCTTATGTATCGATCTTTATTAAAAGGCAAAAAGTAAAAGATTGGGTTTAATTTGAGACAGTTGTTTCAAATATCACTAAATCTGGGATTGTTAAAGTTTCTTTTAAAGAAAAGGGTACATTGATAGTAATACTTGTCCTTTTTATGGGGTGCATTGTAACGCGCTCCAGTGCGCAATCCTCTTTACGTGTAAGGTTGTCATCGCTATAAAGGGTTTTCAAGACGCGGTACGCAACCCATACGCACATGGGCCGACGGCCATCTTGGTACCCATTTTGCACGCGTTTGTACACGAAATGGGTACCTCGATGGCCGCCACACCTTAGCAACACCTTGGGATTATTGTCATTAACATTGTGTGGTAGCTAAGTATAAAATCAATTTCTTAATATTGTTCAGATTGTTGATTGCTTGGCGTTCTGATTTGTCTCTTAGCCAGCACTGAACCAAAGTATACACGTGTCTACTGCCGTGCAATTATCCTGTCCAATGTATTCACCCATAACACTATAAAGACGATCTAATGTTCCCTTTTGGTGTGCGATATACCGATACTAACGACGCTAATTGGTTCTGATACCTCTGTGACTTAGTTAAAAAACAACTCCTAGATTATCAGCACAATTTTACTGGGAAGGGTTGTTAAATATCTTTTGCAATAAAAAACGACGAAATGCCAATGTCAATAGTATTCTTTACCCATAAAAAATCTTTTACTTAAATGTTTATTTGGTTCGATGAAGAGTGAAACTAAAGAATGAAGTGACTTCACTTGTCAGGTCATGTTTCTCTATTATGTGTCAAGTACTAGAGGTACATGTATAGTAATGCTGGGTATCGGACAGCGATAATATTCCTACTAAGGTAAGGTATTAAATAAATCTGTTTTACTCAAGCTTGATGTACTCTGTTGCTCTGTCTCTATGCATATAATTATGCAAACAGAGAATGTTAACTTTTAAACGGTAGTACTGGAGAATGGGAGATGAAAAAATGTCTCGTTTAGAAAATAGTTTTAACAAATATGTTAAAAAGAAGTAAAGGAGAATTAAAAAATACCAATTGATACTACAAAGTGTTCAATAAAACGTCAAGTTTATATTGGTTTATTTATTATATAAAACAAAGAAACAAATCATCTATTGCCACTGTAACATCAACCAAGAAAAGGTATTGGAATGCCATGAATAATGACAGATTAAATATATAATCATCATGGGACAGCACTACAATTACAATATCACTACAATAAACAATCACTAAAAAAGCCGCATAAGCACCCTTTCGCCGAACAAACATTGTCTGGTGCATTAGAAGACAAAAATAGCAGACTGTTCCGAATGATTATATAATGAATTGGCACACACTAATCAACGGTAGACTATTGTCAACATCTTCCGGGGGCCAAACATTTCAAACATTAGACGGAGGGGGCGTAGTAATGTTTGCCATTGAAACGTCGTAGAACAACACTCCCTTCTATAATTGTCAGTTGATAGTTTTGATTTAGAAAATGTTATGAATGTTTTGTCAACCTTTTAATGTTTTGACGGTTTTTTTTATCGTAAAGTTATATGATATGGATCCTAAGGGTAACACTTTACAAGCGTTTTTGTATTAAACAAAGAACCATGCTAGTCTATTGAACTACAAACATGTTAGGTTACTGTCCGTATGGCCACATTTCTCTCTTGAAAATACATTGAAGACGATGTTCTACTTTACAATCGTTTGTTTGCGGTGGGCTATTTACATTAATGTCAACGTTCATTTGCCGCTGCTAATATATCTCCATCTTGATACAATCAAGCAGATCTATTTCTTTTGCAAATATGGAAACCGATATTTCTAGAGTAGTAAAGCGAAGACGAACCATTAGTCCCCGACCTCTTTTCCTACCAGCACAGGTAAACCGCACATGTCGAAGTTGATTGTAGAACTAGGATAACGATAACATAATCTCCTCCATTCTCGGTTGTTAAGAGCTATTATGCCGCAGGTGAATACCCGATAAGGCAGGATACATGCCTGCTACATTTGCAGAGTGAGTGTGTTTTTTGTTATCGTTCACAACATGTTAGAAAGTATGTCAAGTTGTCTTTTACGCGTGCTTGTTAAGTTATCAACAAACCAAGCTTAATAAAATGTCTGACTTTCAACCACCATTAGCACGTTGGGCTGCGTAGAACAAAGATAAAGATAATACAATCGCTATTATTTTCGGTTGCATTAAGAGATATATAACGCAGGTGAATCACCGATAAGCCAGGATACATGTCTGCTACAGACGCAGAGTGAGTGTTTATTTTGTAATCGTTCACAACATGTTAGATATATGTCAAATTATCTTTTACGCTTGCTTGTTAAGTTGTCAACAAACCGAGCTTAATAAAAAGTCTAATTTGTAACCACTATTAGCACGTTGCACTGCGTAGAACAAGGATAAATATAACACAATCTCTTCTATTCTCGGTTTTATTTAGAGCCATATGCCGCAGGTGAATCACTGACAAGCCAGGATATATGTCTGTTACATACGCATGTATTTTGTTGTCGTTCATAACATGTTAAATATCCAAATATGCAAGTTGTCTACTACGCGTACCTGTTAAGTTGTCAACAAACACACCTTAAATGGATTACGTAACGATATGGTCAAACATAAAATCCTTAAATTGCACCTTAACTTCATCAACTCAACTATAATATCGTCTACTTGACTATTTAAGTATTCAAAACAACTCATTATGTTTACTAATTGCATTGTACATTGTAAGGTTTAATGACTCGAACCTGGTTTAGCTGGTTGTAAATTAAATGACTTATGTACTAAGTCGTTATGTTCACAATACTGATATAGTTTTCGATCAGTGATTTTCTAATAAAGAAGACACGTCTGCATTTACCCTTTATATCTATGATCAAGACATGGTACTGGATCCATGTAAAATTCATTCTTATTATAAGTTATCATAATACAAATGGCAAAGGGCTTCCTTTGATGCTTCTTTTGAATTGGTAGACGATGGCTTTTCAGGTAAGTATGTTTGCTCCCTCGGTAATGTATTAGAAAGTAAGTGTGTAATCCTTAATCCAGTAATCATTGAACGATTTAGAATGCGTTTTAAACAATGCCAACAACCGACATAATTTATCTTCTATTCCCAAAGCTTCAGACAACTTTCTTTTAAAATCATTTTATATCCTTCATCTTCTACCGAGGAAATTCCCTCCGCTTTGGGAATGCTGAAAGGGGCACGCACGACTTGAATGATTGTTACCGTAAATGACCGAATGCTAATTTTGCATTGTTTATTTTAGAATGAGCCCGCATAAAATGTTCTTGGTATTTATGAACATCATGAAGGGTTACTTCTTAAGTCATCAGAAATGTCTTTTCAATGAAAATTTATTTTGTTGAAGCACAACATGGCGTTTACAAAGCAACTGTGTTTTTTGGTGCGGTTTCAAGTGCACTAGTCGCAAATAAAGTAGTCGTTTGAAAAAATTAGGATCCAGACTAAAGATAAACCATCAAAATCTTCACTTCAATTCACACCCGTTTGAGCATCTAACATATACAAAAAGAGTAAGAACAAATGCATAAAAATGTCATCTACAAATATACATTTATTTTATTTTAAAATTCTAACCCGTTTGGAAAATCGATGACTTAAAAAAGGGTAAACAATTGTGTTTACGCTGTCGAAGGTTGTATGTTCGCTTATTGAAGCAACAGGACTGAACAAGTACAATATGACAAATAAAATAAGATTATTTAAATGAGCTTGTTTTACATTTAATTTGTACAACTTGGTATTTGTCTAACAGAAATATAATTGATGATTAATTTCACCAAGTAATTTTGTAATTTATCAGATACGATCAACACATATTTGTTTCTTCAAGAAATCATCATGATCATTATTACTCCAAACTAAAACAATTAAATATGAAAGTGCATTTCAATTTTTGAATTGAATCAAATAGATTTAATGTGGCGTTAGTCATAACATGTTTACTTTTATTAGTAACATCTTACAACAACAAAGAACTCCAAAGATCTGAAAGATATATTTACTGTTTCCCACTACCATGAAATTAAAATACTCCCCACCTATGACTCTTAGAACAAGATACAGTTGAGAACCTCATACCATTAAGGTTAAGTGCATCAAGAACATTTCAAATAAAGCGGTAAGTAGAAGACGAGTAGGACACGCAATATCGAGCGTCTGCAATAGGGAGCTTCCGAGTACTGTTCTTGTAAGGCAAGGACACTTTTCATCATATGTGTAGTTCTTTTGGCACTGAATTCTGATTTACCTGTGGCTGCTCTGTTTTGTAATTCTTTATTAGATTGGTTTAACAATATAATCTATCCACAATCTTCGTACTCACAAGAAAGGACAGATGAACAGGTTACATTTCTGGGTCGGGGGGACACTTGTTTCTCTTGTTATTTTCATTGTCTTTCCTCTCTTTCTGTTTACATTCATACATAAACAAACAATATGGGGCGCCTTCCCAAATAGATCAAAGCGCCGTAAATGAGGCAAAAAATACACAGAGCAAAAATAGAGCTAGAGGTAATAAGACGGATACAAATACGACTTCAAAACCTTCTTGAAACAATGGTATGTACATGCCTTCCTGATTGTTTTTTCGGGAGGCTGTTCCACAGTGTATGGCGTGCAGAAACATAAAAAAGATTTATCCCCGATGCGATTGTTTTCCAACATGGGCAATGAGATGAGTAGTATCAGCTGATGACCAACTATGTTCAGCGACTATAACGAACAAATGTTTTAAATGTACGTTTACCCGTTCTCAACAAGAGCCTCGGAGAGGTAAATGATATTGAACATTATGTGATAAATTTATTTTTATTGCAAATATATTGCTCACTTTCAAGCTAATTGTTGGTAAAGTAATAACATTAAATTGTTTAGTATTTTTCTATAATGTCTAGCTACATCGGGTATTTTATGCCAATATCCAGAAAACAGTTACGCCAGCCTTCTCACGTAGACACTCTTTCCAAGTTGCGAAGAATGTATATTGTCATGGACAGAAACAATTAACATTTTCACAATTATTTACATATGTTTGAGAACAAACAGTTTGATGACGTACATTTACCACATTTTTCCGTTGTAGTCGCTGAAAATTGTTGGTTCTTACGCATAGTTGCATTAATTTGGCGTACATAATACGTGTTCCCTCTACTTATCGCTGTTGATCGGTTTGTTAACAGCAATATAGCAAATTACTAACTCATCTAATCAAGAATTATTCCTCATGGCATAAACAATAGTACGTAAAAAAAATGCCTCTTCAAGGTTAGCCAAGAACGATTATGGTCAATGGTAAACAAACAATATCATTAAGAATATTGTACTAACGGGAGGATAGTTTGATAATTATATTGTCCCTACATTCACAAGGCATTGGTGTCTTTCAACACTGACGATATCATTGTATCTTGTACTGCATCGATTGAAAGCAGGCTGCGTAATACTTATTTGAAGGTAGAACTTGAGTAGTCACTTAGCTAATCAGTAAATGCTTGGGAGTAATTTTATTGCAAGGTGTCTTTAGGGTATCCAAGCTATTACCTCTCTTACTAAGATGTCTTAAAGGCTGCATGCGGGGTATCCAAGCTATGACCTCTCTTACTAAAGATGTCTTAAAGGCTGCATGCGGTTACTAGATGTAATGTTCTTGCAGTGAATAACATTAATAATAATAATAATAATAATACACGGCATTTATTAAAGCTCTTGATTCGCAAGATCTCCAAGCGCTTTACAAAATAAAAACTAATAAAGATAAATACAAGAAAATTAAACACAATCGCCCATTACATATTTTACAACGCTAAAAACTAAAAACTACAAACACAATACCAAACTTATTTTCCTATAGAAAACAGTAAAATACCAGTGAACCAGCATCTGGTCATAGAATAAAAACACCCGACAATGAAATTTAGATAAAAATTACACCAAAAACTGACATTTAAAACTGGCACATTATATTAAAAGTCATAACAATAACACTTGTCAAGCCTCTCGGCCAAACATAACACATTTAGTCTCGATGTCAAATATGAAAAATATGAAGTGTGCGTTTTTCGAGTCAAGCTATTAATTTATGATAATATCTCAACGGATTACAACGTCAAATTATCTTCCGATGTTAACAAGCATCACACATTGAAATCCCAACATCCCATCAACAATTGCGGTATATTGCATTTGTTGCCGCAAGGTACGACCTTTACGACAACATGCGATGTTTACATTTTAGAACACGTCTTTATATTTTGCCCTGTGGTCGATGATCACACGTTGTAGTCTAGAGATCCAAATGATCTGACATGATGTATTAATGTCAAGTAGTTTCCTCAGTTGGTTACCGTAACTAACGATATTTGACCTTAAAGACAAACAGTAATGTCCCAACGGTAAGCTTCGTCCATGATACATCTTGCCATCACGCATTCTATTTCAAGAGATACCTTGATGGAGTACATTACATAGGAATATATTTTTTATTTGTTCATAAACCATTTGTTAGATTGTTAATAAGTACATAGTAGTATCAGTGAAATGTCCTAATTGTTAATTGATAACATCCTGAATTGGACCCTTAAAGTTTGCAACAATGTTTCGTTATATCGGAATATCTGCAAATCCCGAAAACAAAACACTTTGAAAAGGTCAGGTGTTCTTAGAGATCAGGTCGGGTGTTTTAAGGTTTGTTTTCTCTAAAGCGACACATAGTCGTGAGATAAATATTTTAGTGATAATATTCGGGTTTGTTAACTGGAGATCGGTGTCTTAAAATAAGAAAAAAAACATACATATTTTTTTCTGATGTATGTTAGTAGTTTGAAATGGCATTGCTAGTCTTTGTAAAGCGCGAGATTTATTGTAATGTCATGCTTTAATATAATGTCAACAAATAAACAAATTTAGATAATTTAATTGAAAGCGAATAACTCAAATCAAATAGAGCATAATAGCTTTTCGTATCTGGTATGTATATATATATTATCAGGATTATGTTGTAAACATGTTGTGCTTGAACGGTAACATTTGTATGCTGTAAAGTGTGGTTGTTAGTGTGGGCAGTGTGCAATTAAGTGGCAGAAAGAGATAAGGTTGACGGATGTGCTTAGACTCATGT
>JAUMTS010042906.1:0-11062 GCA_032273385.1 Ophiopholis aculeata | reverse complement strand
CGAAATGATCTTGAGACTATATACTATTTCCCAAGACCGAAGGTCGAGGGAAATAGTATTATAGTCTCAAGATCATTGAGGGGAAATGGTTTTCACTATTGCCCAAATGAAAGAGCAGTCAATATTTGTTTTATATACCGATTTTATTTCGAGCGGTCAATAGTAAAAACTATTGACTGGCTCAAATCATGCCAATCAGTATATAGTAGAATATATATCGTCGGAGACGGATGTTCAATTTTTATCATGTTTAAAAAATTAAGTGAGTAGGTACCAAATATTATATTCTTCAAACTGGCCAAGTTTCGGTCGCAAGTAGGAGCTCGCATGTAGAAGATTTTTTTTGGCAATTTTTGACTTACGTTGAGATCAAAGACTGGTGATTAACATAGTGACAGATGCTTTGCCCCCAGTTATTTAAATGAATGTCTTAGGAAAGGTATTTTTAATACTATTTTTTTATCAAAATTGAAGTCTAAAATTTATTATTGGTACCAAAAAAAAAAAAAAATGTTTGCACACAAATTTACCTAATATTGTAAGTTGTTAGCAACGATCTTGGCCATCGAGTCAACATCAGTCACTATGTAAGAAAAATCAACATAAATGGCATTTCATGATTTTTCTTATCAATAGGGAGCCTGGTTGGGGTGTGAAGCCTATACCATGTTCGCTTGAACAATGAAGCGCTATTCTTCAGTAAGATTGGTGTTTATAGCCAGATGTCATTCTCCAGATGTCATCAATACATTGAGGTATGGCTGAAATAACCGCGACTGCACTCAAAAGTAGGAATGGAATTATGTAGCTGCCATGTTGATCGAAAAGCCAACCTGTATCGTAAGATTGAGGTAAACAAAGAGCAAATGCAGTTAAACAATATATGCTGGAGTTTTATGCATCTGGCTGGAGTCTAATTCAGTCTGTTAGTGTATAGTGTCCTTGCTCATCTTTACACCAGGTTTCATATAGTTTTGAAATTATAAATGAGTATTACTTTAAAGGAGGCCAGTTTTTGATAAAATACATTTGAAAAACAGCTTTCTTTTATAACTGAAATCCAAAGTCAGTAAACTATTTCTGGGACAAGTAGCATCCCTACTGCAGAGCTAGTAGTCCTCGGTACTCTGTAGAAAATAGGCCCCTATAGACTTACCACAACTAAATCCTCCAAACAGTGATGTTAAGCCAAATCCTGCATAAAACCACCCCATTGCATTTATAATCTTCTCTTCCTCAACGATGTCATTAACAGTAGCATAAATTGCTGGTGTCAAAATTCCTCTTGCAAATCCAAAAACAGTAGAACATATTATCATTCCAGTGAATGAAGTCAAATTAATAGCGATAACATCGCCACTAAATGATGCTGAGACGACGCATATAGAGACATACAGTTGAACCTTGCTTGATATTATTTTGCTAATTATAGGAAATAAGCCAGTTCCGGCCAGGTTTCCGATTCCTCCAGCTGTAGCTACGAATGATGCCATGTATGGGGTAAAACCAGCATCAATAGCATGTGGAACAACATAGATGAGCCAACTTGTTGTAATAAATCCGTTTCCAGCATTCAAAACAAATACGGCAATATAAGAATAGTTTAGAAATAAACTGATATCAAAGTACTCATAAATTATTAAGCCCCATTGTTTTATGGTACTATTTGAAGCACCTCTTTTGGAATCATGTTTGCAGTTGTTCAAATCTTCCAAGCAATCGTAAGCGGACACCGCGAAATGGTTTGTGCTAGGCAGGGGTTTGAATAATAAGGCACAAGCAAACGCATGCCAACTAATACCACATAATACCAATAAAGCTCCATGCCAGCCATACAAATCTTG
Organism: Ophiopholis aculeata; assembly: GCA_032273385.1. NCBI lineage: Eukaryota > Metazoa > Echinodermata > Ophiuroidea > Amphilepidida > Ophiactidae > Ophiopholis > Ophiopholis aculeata. Next base: position 9,218 of record JAUMTS010042906.1, on the reverse strand, counting down.
AAAGAATTGAGCCAGTATCGGCACAATCATTATTCCAAGTCCCATTCCGAACGCAATCATAGAAACTGCTATGTCATAGTATTTATCAAAGTACAACGACAGAGCACCAGCCGAAACACTTGTTGAACCAGTAGCAAAGCCTATAAAACAACAGATATACATATGTTTGGTAAAATATTATTAGCCAATGAAGTTCTTTCTTTCAATTGCAACATTTCATCACACTAGGTCAAACAATCTACATCTATAAGTATACTCTGTTAAGTTGACCAAAGTCAATATCTGACATAGAAGAGGGGAAGAAGCCCGATTTTTAGGATGTAGGAAGAAACCGGAGTGCCCGGAGAAAACCTACCAAGGCGGATATGGAATCGGTAAACCATGTTCACATACAACTATTGCATTGGTGAAAGGCACAGGAGCACTAAACGAAACCGCCTTGCCCGTGGAGTAGCGTGATTACTGATGAAAGTATTGATTACATCGATGGAAGATATTTCGAATTAATCCCAGACAAGTGACCTTGCCGGGAATCGAACTCGGGACCTCTCGCACTGAAACCTAATGCGCTAACCGGTGCGCCACGCTACTCCTCATACAATGCACAATATAACGGGAACATTAACAGCCAATGTATCCTAGCTATCTGGGTTGTGGCTGAAGGGGTAAATTTAATCAGGGATTCAATTGTATTCGAGATAAGAATGTGATAACGTCATAATGAAACATCTCGTGTCCATGCATACACAAGCGGTGATATATCGCAACGCCCTCTAGTTCTTCCAGGTCCCCGCCTCACTGTCCAAACATCTTCATTATGACGTAATCCGCTTCGCATTACGATCCTTTAAATCACTGTTAATATTAAGAACAATTCTCAGCTTCCACATTTAAATAGACTGTCGGTACAAGGAGGCGGGACCTTGTTTAGTTAAACCATGCGTACTAGAAAACAAGATCGTTTGCAATATTTGTTGAGATTGTAGCGTTAATGGCCTAGTTCAATGGACCACGCTGAATTATCAACGTATTACTGCAAATGATACAATATTCTTTCTTCGTCTGTTACGGTTGAGACATGAACTTTAAAAAACTATATTTACCTATTAGTAAGCAGCCTATCATGACTATCTTCACATTAGTTGCAAGGGACACAACCAGTAAACCAGACGAGAATAGGACTGCACATATTGCAATGGTTGTTCGAGGTGGTAACTTGAAGACTTTGGTTACGACTCCAGTTAAAATACCTGACGGATAACATGATTACGAAAAAGAAATGATTATAAAATCAACTACTTCCAGGAACCATAGACCATCTGAAATTTGAAACTATTTATATAATTCAGTTTAGAATCTGCATGGGGCTATAACATATGTCATAAATACCATTGACGTTACAACGTAGACTTCTCTTGATATAGAAGATTGAAATTTGGTTAACAAAAGCTTACATCCAGCTTTGCCACAAAAATAACTTTTGGCGGGAAATTTAACTCACTTATAAAATGTATTTTAGCCAGGATGATGTTTATTTCGAGCTCTTCAACCTACAAATACCCATTTGACAAAAATGGTCTCTTCGTAGTTTTTCAATTCATCTCTACACATAAAAATATTTACAGAGGGTACATTAGGCCATCTAATAAGTGTGTCTTTTAAATTCTAGATAAAAAAAACCCAACAATATGTGATGTGATTCCTGGTCAGATGGGTTTTTCTCGGCAAAGAAGGTGACGAAATATCTGTCTCCTGACTTTAGTCTTTATAACCTTCACCTACGATTTCAAATAAATGTATGAGAACGAAAGTTATGGTTTTGGTCAAAAATATTAAATGTAAAACCATCAAAATGTCAGATGTATCTCTAATATAGAGTAAAGGATGTGTAAATTATTATAGGGCACGCGTGTTCTCTAGCGAAACAGCGCAAGTCTCATAATCTGAAGGTTGCGTAGCTCCCGAAAAAATATATTGAAGTCCAAAACAAACACTGTCGAATTTACACAATGACCGAGACAAAGATGGTGCAAAATTATTATTGTCGTTAATAACCGAATAATAAAGCATTTCAGTATAATTTGGATCATATTTTCTTCAGATACAATTTAAAATAGGCATTAAATCCCCTTGTTGTATTTATCCCTTTTTAAAGTTTCGATCAACCCAGATGTTGCGTTCACTGCGCGTCGTCACGATTGCGTGTTTACGTACTGCATTTACTCGCGCTTTTTTGTGCGTTAATATACTTACGCGATTTTGCTAAGGACGTCACAATCCGAAGTCATTATACAAAGTCATTCTCCTATAAAGACACATGACAGCGTGTGCGTAAAACGTAAATAATCTCATCAGATTGGATCGCGCTATTACGCAGGTTATTAATAAATAGTATTTTGCCTACTTGAATAATCAGTTTATATAAGTTTTTCTTTTTACGAACTCGAACTTCTAGGTCAATACACTAACTAAACTTATTGAACAGCAAGCAATGTCCATAATTCCTATAACATTAAAGCGGTTTGCAGAATTGTAGTGCCATCCGTTTGAAATCAGAAAATGCAAAATAATAGAGTGTAACTGCAAACGGTAATGAGTCAAGCAGCATGAAGACTGGTATTGGACTCTGATCATGTCAATAACTTATGAATATATATCCTTTCAGACTCCAGTACTTGCAAACACGTAGCTTGTGAGTTCAACGCAACGCTGCATGACGGCATTACGGGAACATCATTGTGATTTATGATGTAGGTAGGACCGCTGGAAGGAACAAAACTAGCGGTAATCACTTAATGGAGGAAGTGCCGATTTCAACCTCATCCCCCTAGGCTCACCCGAAAGATGTGCTGATTTTGATACCAACAGGAACTCATATTTTTCTCATTATCACCCCAAAATGTCACCTTTATTGTCATTGTACTTTGGAATTTTATGCAGACATTGTGGGCTTTGTTGACATACCAATTAATAATTTCTTTTGTATTATATAGCAGCCTCAACCCCAATGTTATGCACATATTTGTGTCTCTACAGGGTAAACAGCGGACCACTTTGAAGTGAAACTTTGCAAACTGTGTTTTAGGGTCAAGGTCAACTAGATGGAAGTAACAGATACACTTGTAAAAATGGGAACATCAACGTTTAAGGACCCCAAGGCGTTATGCATTATATACTTCCGTCGCCTGAAGTCAATTAATCATGTTCAACGCAGCTGACTATGCTAAACTGATCACGCTGGATTTGTTCAATCCAGCGGTCCCAGCTACAACATAATTCACAACAATTTTCCCGTGATGCTAGGTCGAGATGACCTCGCAAGATACGTCTTTGCAATTATTTGACTCTGCAAAGGTATCTTTTCATGATTTTCACTTGATTGATAATCAAGTTAATTTTTTTTAAATATATTTGTTTCATTTTCAGTGCAAGAAAGTACACGTATTTTGTACAAGGACATCGGGGCTGAAAATGCTTCAAAGAAACTTTTCATTATAGATTATATCTATAAACTGTAACTTGAATAATGTAATTCAACTAAGAATGACTGCGGAAAACGCTTAAATAAAATTATATACGATTAAAGAAACATGTGAGAAACTAAATAGTAATAACACACTTTCCGGATACTTTTGAAAACTTGAAAGTGATATTTATTTTCGTTATCGAACGTTTGCATAGCTCAATGAGCCATGTTATTCAAATTATTATTTAAATTATTCTCGACTCGCCACTCTTGAGTGGTGAGTCCATATCTCGTTCCCTCCCCGTTTTCAATCACTCTCGGTTGAGCATTGTAACCAGTACGTCTGTTTTCTCATCTCTTCCATTTTCTTCAACATGAATGACTCACACGATATCCTATCTGCCATCAATATTTTGCAGCGCAAGCTTGAAAGCGCCTGCAAACGGCAGAAACCCGACATAGCCTTTAAAAGCGTCGGTAATAAAGAACAGCACGAGCATTCTAAAAAGGTTGAAGACCTTCTTGAATTAGCAATTTATTCTATGGAACAAGAGGACAACACGTCAGCTAGACAACACGAGCTACAAACACGTCAAAAGTTAATCAAAATCGCCGACCGTTCGCCTCTTGGTTGGTCGACCGTCAAAGAGTATGTTACTGACGAGCTTGCTGACGATTCCAGCGACGAAAAACGCCTCCGCAAGGTAATATGTTTTTTACGTTCCAATAATATTGTTACGCAATATCAATGCATGTTTTGTCAATGAACGGTTTTCAAATTTATGCTAAATCAAGTTTTCAATGACAATTTATCTTTTTACAGGCAGAAAAATCTGCGCAATCCAAAAAACCCAAAACTTCCAGGAAAGCCAGCCGAACCCAGACGTCCCGGCCACGCCCTTGTGTGCCTTCTATTAGTCCTATGCCTTTTCGTCGCTTCAGCAGCTTCAACCCTTCATCTTCCACATCCAGCTTCAGATTGGACAATCGGGTCTGCTACCACTGCGGTCTCCGCGGCCACGTCAGAGACAACTGTCCATCACTCAGACGAGCCCGACAACAGAGTCAACTGCCCGGAATTCCAGGCGTCACAACCAACACAGCAAGATAGAAATTGGGAATTTTCAGAGTCCGATATCGTGCCCCCGGAGTAAAAGGTAGATTGAAACCTTGTTTATCTTTTTGGAAAAATGAACTTAAAGCCAGTACTTTCGTGACTGAAGTTATCGAATATGGGTATAGAATTCCGTTTGAATACGAACCACCTCCGTTTTTTGCTAAAAACAATAGATCTAGTTTGATTCACCCTTCATTTGTTGAATCAGCAATTGAAGACCTATTACGTAAGCATTGCGTAATCCAAGTTAATTCTCAACCATATTGTTGTAATCCACTTACCGTATCAGAAGGCAAAAAGCTTCGTTTGATCCTTGATCTACGTCATACAAATCAGTACATAAAAACTGTCAAGTTCAAATACGAAGATTTAAATCATATCGCCCAAGTGCTTGAAAATGGTCAATTTTATTTTTCTTTTGATTTTGAATCCGGATACCATCATGTTGACATTTTTCCACCACACCAACAATTCCTAGGCTTTTCTTGGACCCACAAAGATTCAATTACACGGTATTATATTTTTACCGTGCTTCCATTTGGCCTTAACAGTGCATGTTATTTGTTTACGAAACTAACCAGGCCATTAGTGTATCACTGGCGATCGAAAGGTATCATATCTTTTATTTATATTGATGACGGACTTATTGTTTCCCCGTGCCATGATTCGGCCAATTTGAATACGGCCATTGTTCAAGAGACAATCGCGCGTAGCGGTTTTGTTCCCAGCAAAACGAAATGCGTGTGGATCCCATCTCAAGAGATTAAGTACTTAGGCCTAACAATCGATTCTATTTCTGAATGCTTTTTTGTTCCGGAATCCAAAATAGCCAAGCTACTTGAATCCATCAGTTCAATATTTTCCTTGCTTCATCGCGCTAAGCTGGTTCCAGTTAGGTTATTGGCTTCCTGCGCTGGTCAAATTATTTCTATGACCCTCGCGCTTGGCCCAATAGCCAGATTAATGACCCGTGATTCGTACCGCGCCATTGAGTCACGCATGACCTGGTCCGATTCAATTCTCTTACCGCATACAGTTATGTCTGAACTGAAATTCTGGTCTCAAAACATTTCACGCTTGAGCGGTTTTCCGTTTAGATTTCGGCTTGCACCTACAATGCACGCCTATTCCGACGCAAGCGATACTGGCTTTGGAGGTTATGTTAAAGGCATCAATAACTTGCGTTACCATGGCACTTGGACGCAATCCGAGAGGCGCATGAGTTCAACATGGCGAGAACTTTCCGCAGTTTTCAGATTGCTTTTAGATTGGCACCCATATTTCACAAAGCAAAAAATCAAATGGTATTCTGATAACTCCAACGTTCCACGCATAATTAAGCACGGAAGCGTTAAGCCCGATTTGCACGCCATCGCTTTAGAGATTTTCATGCTTTGCCGCACCCACGATTTCATCATCATTCCTGAATGGCTCCCAAGGAATGAAAACAAAGTAGCCGACATGATTAGCAAAGTTCAAGATTATGACGATTGGTCAATCGATGATTTCTCATTTTCTGTTATTGATGGTTTATGGGGACCGCACACCGTCGACAGGTTTGCCTCCCCACACAACAGAAAACTCGAAATCTTCAATTCAAGATTTTGGTGCAAAGGCTCCTCGGGAGTCGACGCATTTGCGCAAGATTGGGGTTCTAACAACAATTATTTTTGTCCCCCTGTATGCTTGATTGTTCAAACTATCAAACGAATGAAATTTTGCGCAGCCATCGGCACTCTTATTGTTCCAAAATGGCCCACCTCACATTTCTGGCCGTTTATTTGTCCAGATGGATCCCATTTGCATCAGCAGATCCAAGATTGGAGATTAATGAGATCTTCTTATTCACCCGCTTCTTTGGGCGCTTCCTCGTTATTTTGTGAAAGTCCAAAATTCTTAACTTTGGCCTTACGATTTGATTTCAAGAAACAACCAAGGCGCACCAACAGAGGTTTTTGCTGCTCAGAATTTGGGCACTGCTCGTTATGCGTATAGGCCTAACAGTAATTATTGAATATTATCGTAATGATATTTTTGTCCATTTCAGGACATTTCTGCCGATTTGCGAGCAGTCGTAATGCCGATTTGTGTGCATTTTTGATATTGATACGACGTGTATAACACGATTATTGAATAATATCGTAATGATATATTTGTCCATTTTAGGACATTTCTGCCGATTTGCGAGCAGTTGTAATGCCGATTTGTGTGCATTTTTTGATATTGATACGATAGTTTAAGTGTAAACGATGTCGATTTGCGAACATCGTTTTTGTATATAATAATTGTCTATTTGTTGACAATCGATTATCTAACTTTGGTTATTTTATAACTGAATTTTTGGCCGATTTGCGAGCCGTAGTCGTTAAAATAGTCATTTTTTTGACAATCGATTTTTTCTGTTTAAAATCACGTTATATTAAGCATTTCATTGTTCGTATAGCCCAGTTCCATTATAGGCCCATAATAATTAACCGCATCCTTTCTTTGGCGTATCTCAACGTGCGAGTTACCGTGCTCCGCCGTCCTGCAACTGTTCAACTTATATTATTCGTCCGTTTGTTTTTCTTTTTAATTTCTTATCGTAATTTATTTACATAGGTAGATATAGAAAATAAATAAATTTTCTGACGGAGGAACGGAGGAAGAAAACTGTTTTCAACATTGTAACGATGTGCCAAGATCGTTTATGAAACAATGTTACGTTGTTGAAGCGTCTTAGTGGGTTGTTTTCATGTTATTATAGCAAACGTTATGTGATTGTGGAAAACTCCTCCAGAAACGTTTCTTAAACGTTTTTAAAATAATGCCACGTCATATTCACGTTTTGTTATATTAATGTGAAAAAACAATTGCTTGTTACGTACAGAGACGTGTATTTAAGCGTGTTAAAAACACTATGTAACATCAGATTATTCTAAATATTTTTAAACAAGATAATGACGTTCGTAAAGCGTAGAAGCAAAACGTTATATAACTGAACACAAAAAGGTATTTAAAACGCAATTTCTACATTTTTCTTACTATAGTATACCTCTTTTAACGTTCTAAAAGCGTAAAATGGCTAGCTGGGATACGACATATAGTATTCCAGAAAGGGACACAGACAAACTATATAAATGACAAACAGTAAAAATAATAACTTACTAAATATTATTTAGATAAAACTGTTTATTAATTACAAATCAACATCCAAAGGGGTCAAAACTGTGTACAAGACTAAAAACACAGACCGACGTTTCGGAAAGTTATACTCTCCTTTAACAAGGTAAATAATACAAGTAAAAAAGACTACCCAAAATATAAGCACATAAGAGCTGCAAGGGTTGCAAGGGCAGGAATGCAACCCTAAGTAAACCCTAAAGATAATTTGTATACAACACGTTTGCTCAGCCAAACTAAATACAACAAAAACGACGTGGAAAAGTTTTAAATATCATGTTCACGTGCACATACTATAATACAAACTTTAACTACAACATTGAACAATTTAAAAAAATCAAGTTGCTATAAATGATGAATGCCCTTTAATAAAGTGGTGGCTTATACTCACTTATTATCGACCCAAATCCGGGAGAGAGTGAAATAGCGAGACCAATAACCCACGTTTTTGTGTTAAACTGCTCACGAATATCGGGTAGAAGCACTCCCAGGCTCTTCCAAGTACCTGTCTCAATTAGATGCAGCAAAGATGCAGCAAGTAAAACCAACCAGGACTGGCGTTGGTCTTTGTGAGTCGTGGTGGTCATTTTAGCGATTTAGTTACGATCGATAAGCACTACAATAGTCTATATACCTTTTCGAACTTTTCCCATCTGAAGGGTTTCGAAGACTTGTGAGTTTATGGTTGTCGCATGTAATTCCGAAGAGGCTACAGGCACATTATTCTGAAGGTTCGTTAATTTTGAACACATTATTCTGAAGGTTCGTTAATTTTGAACACAAACGAACTTTTAAATTGTAAACTATACATGAAATCTTATGTATACTGAAGACCCGGAAGGTAGACAATTGAGATGATATAGCATAAATTTGCAAGAAAGTATTCTTCTCACAATTTAAAGAAAATTATACCATTTATTTGAGAAAAATAATAATTTGGCACTTTGTACCCTCCCCAAAGTATTAAGTTAAAATAGTTCATATAAAGATAACATTTCACAGATTGATCAAATTGCACAATCACAAAATCACAATTTTCAGCCAAAAATTCGTATTCTCGATATAAATTTTGAATTATATATTTAATCTAAGAATATAATAATGATAATAATGGAGAGATTTGGAGTCAAGAGAAAAAGCCATCTATGTGGACCTGAGTGAATCTACTGTTGCGATGGGAACGCACCAATTGCCAGAGATACCCTAATGGTTGTTTTCATAGTAGCATTCACGGTGCGGTGCGGAGCGTTGTTTTGCTGATGATCATTTAAATATTGTTTCACATTGCTTAAAAAAGGGCCTTACGAAATTATTAAAACATTTGTACTATGATCAGAAAAAAATAATCAAACTTAAAAGATATCATTAAAATACCAAACATAGTCCGCCTGCGAAAATTCAAAATAGAATGAGATTTAATTGCACAGTGCAGATCTTGATTAAATTGCAAAGCATATGAAAAACAATGAAAAA
>JAUMTS010042795.1:0-11071 GCA_032273385.1 Ophiopholis aculeata | reverse complement strand
GTCCCTAAACATGGGTCCCACTTTCGTTAAAAAAAATCCCTAAACATGGGTCCACTTTTCCGGAAAACAGCATCAAACATGTTTAAACAGCCAACATTTCCGGGGGCCATGAGCCCAAGAAAAGTCTGACATTTTTGGGAAAAAATATGTTTGAAGAAAATCCCTAAAAATGGGTTCCCTTTTTGCCTAAATGACCATTAACAATGGGTGTGGGTTTTGAGTCTCCAGCGGCACGCCCCCGTTCAAAAAAATCCGAGTACCCCTCCACCGGGGCAGATCCGTTTCAACTTAACTCCATTATGACTAAGGGATGGACATTTATCCAGGAAATGTTTATTAACACCACCAATGCTTCATTTGCAGAAATAAACGAAATGTAGCTACGGCGGCAAGTTCGTATGACACCCAGTTAGAATCAACCTCTTACAACAGAAACTTGAATGATATGAATCGATCCACGAATCCTTTACAACCAAAAGACCAGGCAACACGCACACCCAATGACTACAACAGCGACGATAAGACTGAAACCACGTTCATACATTTGGATGCGACGACTCGACAACCAGACCCTGTCTATCAAGAAGCGACCAATCCTGAGAATTTGAAAAGTAAGAAAAACTAAATATTTTCAGCCAAATTAACACGATTTACCAAACAAAGTAATGGGGGAAGTTTGACACATTAAAGGGGCAATAGACAATACTTTGGTATATTCTTTTCCGCTGAAATTCTCCAGATATGTTAAAATATATTCACAACTAATATTTATAGAAGAAACTTTTAAAATTTCTCCAAAAAGTGTAAACAAAGGGCATTTTAGTATATTTCTGTGTAGGATGCTTAAAGTGGAAACGAGACTTTTTCGCCGCGACAAGATCGTTTTATAGTTATCGGTGTCGACAACGGAAACTAAATAATGATACAAAAGTAAGATTTTCTTCGTAAGTACACCAAGTTAGAACATAAGAATCGGCATGGTTAACCAACTATTAGATACGATTATAATGGAGCAAAATCTAGAATTATGTTGAACATGTCTACTGCCCCTTTGATGTTAGTGTGCTTTAAAACATAATTAATTGCCCGTCAGTGTTTCAAATTTTTACACATGTTTACGTATAACTTACATACTTAAATATAGTGAATTTAAAAAATGGAGTCTACATATTAAAGCCCCAATGACACCCAGGGGTTTGCATAAAATAACCAAATGAATATATGTTTTATTATGCTTTTTACAATGTTAACACTATTTTTTTATTTAAAAGAAATTACTTACATTTGTTTTTTTAATTTTAAATTTAGCAGATTTAAATTTTTAAAAAAATGTGCGATTGTATCCAATTTAAGGCTATTTGTTTTTTTAAATGTGTAATTTGATTAAATATTGCGCTATTTTATGTATTTTTTCTAATTTTTAAATAATTGTATGCGATTTTTCTTGTTATTTTCTTATTTGAGCAATTTTTTGCGATTTTATTCGTTATTTTTAGATTGTATGCGTTTTTTTTTTAAATATCCGCCTATTTCAACAACTTTTTGACAGCTAGATCGTAAAAACAAGTGTCTTTTGGTTTAAAAAAAAAGGTATCTTTATTTTATTGAGCATGTTGCGCTGCCTAATATCGAGTACCCCCAACTCCGTGTTAAAAAAGATTTTACCCATTGAAATGTTCAGCTCTTTTAATTTCCCAAAATAGTACATGGCATTGTGTTGCCCATATGTTGTTAGACGTGCCGGCTGCTCTTTAAAATGATTCAGATTTTTAGTGCATTTTATTCCACTGAAATTTGGCACTATGTGCTATTGTTGTGGCCTAGCAAAGGTTACGATACAACACAGAAATTGCAAAAAATTGCTTGCCTAGAAATGCAGTATAAATACGTGTACAGAGAAACCTACCCTCCTCCCCACTCCAAAATGATACAGCCTACTCGCCAGTTAGATTAACTATTTAGGTTGGTCGCTAGTATTTCACATTAGGTGAGTACGAGACAGTAAATGATGGACAAACATTGAAATATAGACAAGTTGACAGTCAAAAGTCACATAGTGGGGTTTCAAAATAAACACTTGTCACTAAACAAATTGCAGTGAAGACTATTTTATGTTATAGTAGCCAACTGAAGACAAGAATTTAGCTCACTAGCCATGAGGACTCAAATAGATAAATTCCCGATGTTTTTCTTTACATTCAGCTCGATTTAAACAAACCGGGTGCAATCAAGTTCAAGTCTGAGTCCAAATCCATAGTGAAATAATTATGCCACTGAATCTGGACTGCACCATTTTTTTTTGTGGAGGGGGCACATTTTAGCAAGTAGCTAAGAAACTGCTATCAATGATTGAAACAAAATAAATTGATATTCTGAAACTTTTAAATTTTGTCTACTTTTAACTTTAATACAGTTTGGTGCTAAAAATGGTTCTTTTAATGCTAAAAATTAATTGTCAAATTATATTAACTAAACGATATTCTCAGCATCAAGTGGAGTGATTCACTTTCCAAATCAATAGTTAACCAGCACAAATTTCCCCATTACAGAATTGATTTCTGCTCTTCTATAATTGCAAAATATTAGATAAACTCACTCGCTATTTTCCAACCATTGAACCTAAACATTGACACAAAACCAGCGATACAGAGACAGCCTCGCAATGACAGCTAAACGTGATTCACTCATACCAATTTGACAAAAAAGGTACAACTCTGTTTATTTTATATAACTCATTTTAAGTAATCATACATTTCAACACTTCCAAATAAAACAAAACTCTTAACTCCTATCAAAAAAAGTTCAAAGCGCTTTATGGTTTTCTAAATAAATACAGGAATCCTCTACTATGGATTGTTTGGATTTTCAAATAAACATAACAATCCATGGTTATTATTATAGAATGGTGTATATATTTCTCAGCTGGGGCATTATGACTATGTACACTACTCTACCCGAAGTGTGCGAAGGGGCAATCCGTGCGTTTTGTTATATGCCTTATTGACAGGTATTAATGCTTTACACGCTGGTTACAATTTAAGTGTACAATAATTGAAAATTTACAATATTTCTCAAAATCACAGGGGCTATCTCAGGAAATACTGAACCAATACTAGGCTTGTTTGTACTCAAAAGAATGCATTTTACATGCTGAATCTGAATATGGTGATGGAAATTTGAATTTAAAATTTTTTTCAAAAAAGCTTGACATTTTTGACATGTCGTCTGCAGTCGACATCCGCGTGAAGAGGGTTAACTTGATCTTGGAGCAAAGCGTTTTGTCCCAAGTTTACTTATGATAAATTCAACCTGTTGCAAATCAAAATAGTTTTGTTTACGTAACAAAAGAATCGCACAAAGCCTGGCCCACCTGTGTTAACATATGGCCGTGTCTCCCAGCGGTGGTATTAATGCGTAGCTGGCAGTCAAAGCTGGGGAAGGGGGCACGATGATTTAGCAAGGGGAAAGGTTTTAACAAAATACCTATGGAGTCTCTTTTTACCATAAGTAGTTTCTATTAGATGAATATGTCATTATTTCTGAACCAAATTGATGTTTGGTTTTATGGCGAACCAATATCGCTATCTACCAAGGCAAAGTTTAATCTTAGATACAGAACTTCTAAATTGTGCTCATTTTGGGATATCAAAACTCACCCCTTTGTCGATATTTCAATAATACAATTTAAACAGGTAAGAGAACTTTGTCATAAAGGATGAGACATCAATCTGCATTCTGTAAGCAATTGTTAGTAATTTGTATTAAATGACGTTCAAAATTTTTACAGGAAATCAAATTATTGAAATTATGATTCAATTTGCAATAAATAATCATAATTCATAACCCTTTATACTGATTGTGTGACCTTAAAAGCTATTTGTTACTTTTTTTCCAGATAAGACATGATACAATTTTATCTGTTAAAGTGTAGTTAACACAGATACTTTGAGACGGACATTTATTGTTTTTATGTATCATCAGGGAAGATAGCTAACATATGCCTAGATCCGTTATTCATCAAAAGGTCTACATTAATGCCTGTGTCTTTATGAGAAGACAAAGTCCTGAAGTTAAAATTACACTTTCTTGTTTTTGAGCTAATAAAATGTTTTAGTTGGTAAACAAACAAATAAATCCATCAATAAATCAATTATCAAACACTGAGAGGTTGATTCAAGTATAGTAACATTTGCCAAATGTAATGTTGTTGTTTTCTACTAATCTTTAGGATGCACTTTTTTGCTAAGTACTGTAGTGTTTTATTAACTTGTTTACTGTGCAAAGTTTTTACTATTTGATATTTTCGTAAGGGGTCAGTTTTAGGGGTCAGATGGAACCAGTCAAACATAGGGATCTATAGAAGAAGTGGCATAGTTCATAATAATAATAATAATTTGCATTTATCTTCAAGAAAAGCCTGAGAAATTGTTTAGGCCTGCCATGGCCTTGACCATTCAATCAGTTTAGGGTTTAAAAATTGGGTACATTTCTTGTTACAAGAGTTACTTTAAATTTATGAGAAAGAGATATTGCATGAATAACTTTTGTCGTCCTTTATTTCAGTTATAGCTGAAAAAAGAGGTATGTGTTTTGATTGAAAAGATCTGGACTAAGTACACAACTCATCTATTTTTGCTACATGTCAAGTCCCTGAAAATCTGTGCCACTTATTGTCGTCCCCAGCCAGGGAGGAATTCCCCTACAGGTGTAAACCCCACTATGCACCTGTATGTATGCTTACAACATCTCCAATAAAGGCCCCAGGGTGGAGGGGAGGGGAGGATCTCAAGTCATCTGTCCAAATCAGGTTAAAAAGGTACATGACATACCACTACACTACACCGGGCCATTAGGACATGGTTAACACGCCAATAATGATAATACTTGATTATTACACTGGATACCCTGCCTCTAGTTGCCAGGTGGTTTTCGTGGGGCACTCACTGTGAGTCTTGCACCTGGGCAAGCTGCACGACTGAAGCGGGATATTTTGGCGCCGATGACGTGAGAAGGGGACTTGCCAAGCCTTGCAGCCGTGGCTATTGAAAATGTGGATCTGTTTTATTGCATGGATGAGTCAGTTCCAGTATGAGAAGATCAGATCACCAACAGCCTTAGGCCCTCAGCTCACTGTAAATTAAAACACGATCGCAAGCCAGACTCCTGACCTATGGTAACAACTACAGCACTATACGATCCACAGAAAGCGCCCCCGGGTGTGAAATAGATTCCTGGCATATCATATAGAAAGCCTAGAGCATACCAAGGGGTGTGAAAGTATACATATCAAATCATCTTTTTACATACTTGAACCAATCTACCACAAGAATAGCTAACACAAATCATAGAGTCTGTAAAATTACAGACTCTATGCACAAATACACTCTTTCTGTTACCAAACCAAGCACAATTGTTGTAGAAACTTTCCATTTTCATTTTAATCAAATTCCTAAGACTTCTTTTTCCCATTATTCAGAAATAAAACATCTTCCAAATGAGCTAAAGCACTGTTGACAACTTCTATAACGTGTACAAAAGTTACTAAAGCTAGATGACTTGGGTGGGATTTCATTTTAAAGCGACTCAAGTCCGTGCCTAAGCTCTGACAAATCTTGGCTATCCTGTACAAATTGAAGCCAATACGCTGCTTACAGTTTGTCACCGTTGCTAACCACTATAATCCATTCCATATACACTTGAATACAAACCTTGCTTCATCACTCATGATCTATCATAGATTCATACCTATATGCCGCAATACGAACCAACTGTTGCTGCAACGCACTAAAGCTAAAACTACGGATCAATGTCGCAGATTCCAGGATTTTTGTCAAGTTCCTAATCACGACTAAGTACAGCTCACACTGGCTAATCTAAGCCCGTGTCCTGAGGGGATCCAACGCAGGGCCAATGACATACAAGACTACGTAATTTTAAGGCTTTCTATCATGCTTTATCTAGGGCATATCTTAACGTGGGACCGAAAAGGAAATTGGTTCAAAATTATTCTTACAAGTTCTGACACATAAATATTTACTGCCAGTTTTCCAGCTTGTTTCCCCAATTTATGTCAATTCTTTTAAATTCCTTTACAAATTTGCTAACAAATTGATCAAAATGGCATTAAAGTAGTAATACTAGGCTGTCAATGTCATATACAATGTTATTGACAAACATGAATCTGAGACAGGATTTACAGAAGAGACAGGCAAAGTTATGAGCTTGCTAAACTTCACAAATGCGTGTACTTTGAAATCAAAAACACATGGTGCGACTTCTATTTTCATGTTCATCTTTGTTGATCTCCAGAGGGTGTTTTAAGGTCTTCCCATAATTCCATTCAAATTATGTGATCCATCGCTTTTTAGCAGGCCCTGAAGCAGACATTGCCATAGGATTGTATGGTAAAACACCCTTTAATAAACATACAAGAGAAATTTGTTATTTCAGTGATTTCTGAATAAAAGGGCTCTTTAGAAAGAGGATAATCTCAGCTTAATTTGCATACTAGAATATCTGAAATCGCCTAATTTGTATACGCCCATATAATAGTTTGAACTGGGAGAAAATACAAAAAGCTGCCATACAAATCTATGCAGTTTGAGGATGACCTTGTGGTACATTCCAATGACCTTTTCATACATACTATGCCAGTGGAGTCTGGTGTAGTGTGTGATGGGAAGACCTTGAATCACCCTCTGGTTGATCTCAATTCAATACAAATCACGTCTGTCACTCCTACATCATATCAATTCTTTTCAACACCGTCATATTTCATTTCCATGCATTCAACTCATCCCAATTTTTCCATTCCTTTCTTTTTTCTTATCAGAACCAATGACTCATAAATATTATCAACTGGTTGTCTTGTATGTAAATAAATAAATAAAATAAATATATAATTTAAAGGTTTGAGAAAATCCCATTCATGTGGAGGGATTTTCAAGTTGAAGACAATATATTGCTCGAGGGGTTGCAGGGCGTGCAACACCCTTAATATGATTTCATACACACATATTGCCTGCTATCTTTTATGACAATATGATATGGCAAGTTTAAGTACCTGGTTGATGAAAAACAGCGAAACCTGTCAGAAGATGATCCAGTCGGCCGGCCCGTCAGTCGGGTGGACGGAAGGACTGAATCCTAGACATTACTTGCCTCATAATTGTATGTTGTCATGTATTTATTATTTTGAATCCCCAACTGTCTTTTTAGCAGGCTTAGTATCAATTTTTATAAGGAAATAAATAGTAAATTGTTGTATCATTCTATCACAGGCACTTTACTAATAAAAAAGGTAATATAGTGCATTTTTTTTCTTGAGTGTAAAATTGATTCAATATACAAATTTACAAAGTAATTCATATTTTGGTTAGCTTTAGGGGATTTTTTAATCCATCACTTTCAAAACATTCCACAACTCATAATGTTTTATTTCTCCCACCTTCAAAACGTTTTTGTCCGCCATGAATAATAACCACAGAAATTGCTCAAAAAAGTCTGTATCACAATGTCTCTGTCCACGTACAAGCGCACACTTCAAAATGTCATAGCACCTTTAATAATCAAAATATCTTGAATTTTGTAACAAAAACTTTCGCTCTGAAATTAAAGGTTATAAAAGTGCATGATAAATCATAATCATTAACCATGTCATTGTTCAATATGCACAAGGTGCCTAATAGTGTGAAGTGAGTCCTGTCTAACGCTGCGGACTATCCTCCCTGATCTGACTCAGCTTTAACAAGGGCAGTTAGGGGGCACCAAGCTAGCGAAGGCTGGCTAGGGGAGGGGGACAACTCACTAGCAGGAAGGGTAAAAGTTGACGACGTCTGAGTGGTACAGGTTGAGTGATGTGTGTGACCATATTTATATGATGACAGCGCTGGTCATATTATATGCCTATGAGATGGTGTGAATTGGGATTGATAAGGGGGCAATGTGAGAAGGGAAGAGGGAACACTGACGTTATCTTTACTTCCAACTGTGGTGAGGCGGTTTAACATTGGTCCTGTGATCAAGAGACCATGGGTTTGAATTCTGACCTCCTCCACATAAGTGTTAAGAATCCTTGAGCAAGACTCTTTACCCACCTTGTTCCTCCCCACCCCGGTGATGGAATGTGTCCACATAAGTGTTCTGAATCCTTGAGCAAGACTCTTTACCAACCTTGTTTCTCTCCCACCCAGGTGATGAAATGTGTACCAGTATGTTAAATTCTAAGAAGGTGAAACAGCCTTGTTTGTGCAGGAGGAGTAACAAACCCTGGCATAAGGCCTAATGACAAAGGTGTGATGTCATAACAAACTTCAATATAAGAGAGAAAAAGAGAGAGAGAGAGAAAACTATTTATATATTAAGACAATTGAATCAAGCAATTCAATACATAATATCTCAACATTTCTGATGAAATAATTGGCAAATAACCAGACGTGAGCGAACGAAAAAATATGATTAAGATCCATGTGGGACAAGGCCCAATTGACAACCCTACCATCATGGGGGATCTTTGATTGGTTCAAGAAAAATAAAGAAACTTTATTTAATATCATCCTCTCTTTTATTTTCTTGAATGACACAAACACGCAAATCTACCCTCAATAATGTAGATAATTCGAAAGAAAAACTAAAAACGCAGATAATCATGGCTTGCGGAAAGAAAACGTACCGCAAATGTGCGAAACGCTGCAGGACAGGTCCTAATTACGACAAATTACAGACTAGCTCGGAATACGAATGATGCAACTGATGTTTTATTTCACGTTTGTTTTCCCAATAAATTGGATGTTTTAATTGGAATACTGAGTTTTTAGCTTTGGAAACAGCCGTGGTGTCTCTCCAAGGAATTTCGGGACAAAAGCTGATCGTCGAGTGAGTCGTTCACTAATAGTCCCTTGATACCTGTTGTTCTGTATTACTATTGTTTGTACAGTGTTTAATTGTTCAAAAGAAAGTAAATTAAGGATAATTGGCAGTATTAATTGGATTCTAGATGCTTAAACTCTAACCATGCTAACACAACACCGCCATTCCTCTGGAGAGAAAGGACACAAAAGATGAAGAAAACTTCTGTTGTTTAAGCTTACAGATAAATAAATAAGAACAAATCTAGATTATTTATTATTCACAACTGCATTAATGGCTTTCAACAATGATTTTTTGAACCTTTGTTTTCTAGTATTTCTTTCTATGTGTGAATTTTGGACAATGAAGCTGTTTTGATTTTCTGATACTTTACCATAGCAAAATGTGAAAATAAATAATTATGATGTGTAATTTAGTTATATACTTCTAGTAGTTTAAGACTGTAACCAGGGAGCCAAGATGTCTTACAACCGTAGCAATCCAGGTTTTAGAGCAATGTTAACTGAAGATTGAAATAAAACAAAAATTGAATAGTCATTTATAACTAAAATAGATGTATTAAAAGAAATAGGAAAACAATTATAAACAGGTGTTACTTGCAGAACCATCTTCACATTTATTTGGTGAGAATACTGCAGAAAGGCTGATATTATCTATCAAAACCAAGTCCAAAGGCATAAAAATCATTACCTTCATCCCAGACTATTATAAACTCTGTTATCTAACAATTCGCTGTACTTGATCAATCATTTCCAAATCCCTTGTCAGTCTGTGCTTGAGACTAAGCAGAAGTAGAGCATCATATCTACAGGGACTCAATGGGTGGTGGCCAACTTTTGGCCCTTCTGCATGGCAGGAGTCTGGCACTTGGGGACTGACTACCTATGGACATCCACGCAAGAAGCTAATCTGAACTCACGCAAATCGTGGCATTACATTTTGCGTTATAACACCTTGGCATGTCCCAAACGGGGACCTACTATCTGTGTCAATTTGGGCATCCAGTCAGTATCTAACATGTCCCAGCGGGTAGAATCAAGAACAGAATTGTGGCTCTAATGACCGCTAAATAGCCAGGTCGGCATGGATGGTCTGTAGACTGGCAACTTTGACTCTACAATTTCCTAGAGGATGAAACAACTTGAGCTAGCTGGATTGCTCTGAAATTAAATGAAGCCTGATATGATATGGTAGAATTTAAGATTTGTGAAGCGAATAAGATCATAAATGGTAGATAAGGAGTCAGCTTTATGATGCGATTAACGAAAGAAAAGGAGGCAACCTAAGATGGGAGCAATCACAGAATAATAAGAAGCCATGAATTATTCTAGGAAATTTAAGAACTTAATCTTGGTAAGATGACCTCTTGATATGAAGCCAAACTTGAGTTAAAAAGTAAGATTTCCATATGAAATCAGCAAAATGAGGAGAAATCATAAATTTGATATTTGTTTTGGTTTTTCAGACTTTTGAGCTCTTTCAAATTGTCTTATCTTTTTTTATTCAATTTTTTTCTCTCACTCATGTCCAAGAAGAAGAATAAAACCCAACAGATTCGAATAAGATTCTTCTTCTAAGCTATATTTAGTGTGGTTTCAGATATTTTTAGCTGTCCCATTTTCGCTTTTTATTGGTACATTCATTCTGGAAAAAAAAGTGGGATTGGACAGGTAAAGGCTAAAATTGGAAGTCTGAAAATGTTGTGATACCCTGCATAGAAATGCATCATAATAAAGCATCACAATTATGGCTGGAACTCGCTGTTATTTACTGATACCTATGCCCCCCTCTCCCCATTTTCGTTTTATTACAATCATATCACAACATTACTCCCTGGGCATTATTCCCTAACATCACAATAGCATTATTCCATGACATCACAATAATCCCCAGGGCATATTCCGTAACATCACAATCATTCCCTGGGCATATTCCCTAACATCACAATATTATTCCCACATCAGCATCTCACATCACAACAAATAAACTCGCGCATCAAAGTGTAACTTTCCGAACAATCAAACTCCCCACTGATACTCATGTTTTCCCCATAAGAGTTTTTTGTTTAGCAACAAACTATAACTACTTTTTTTCTTTCTACATATCTCCGGTGGGGGGGGGGCACTCCCTTTGCAAAGAGGTATGGGGAATGGGGATGTGCCGCGGAGATGACCACTTTTTCAGGCCTCCACGGCGCGCCTAA
>JAUMTS010042685.1:0-11073 GCA_032273385.1 Ophiopholis aculeata | reverse complement strand
TGTGGAACCCCCGGGTGATTAGCTATACCGTACATTCACAGTGTTAAAATAATTCATTATTGCTTGTCGACCGTGTGCGCTATATAAATGCTCAAATTAATATTAAACAGTAAATTTTCTCACAGCAATGTAAATATTTCAAAAGTGATAACATGTTTACAAAATAAGTAATTGCATAATTATGATTGAGTTTGTATTAGGCTAAACAGGCTTGGTTTTTTCCTACCGCGTCCAATGCTTTTTTTTTTTGCTTCAAAACGATAATATTATGAGAAAACAATGCCCGCGTCCAATGCTTTTTTTTTTGCTTAAAAACGATAACATTATGAGAAAACAATGCAAGCGTGAGACCCGGTGTTGTGTATGTGACTTTTTCAAAATATGTTTGCTGAATTTTGCTACTTGCTGATCACCAAGCCAAGTCTTTTCTGCACTGCGTGTTTCGCGAATGCTTACGCATCACGCAAGGTTGTGTTTTGCTTTGTCTGAGAATTGGATCAGTCAATAATAAGTGGATTATAAGTGTATCAATATTTTACAGGGACTTTCTATTTTTCAAAAACAGTTTATTCTGTACTGTCAATAGAATATTTACTGCTAATTGTGAGCTTTTGAATCCACACATTCAAATAAGTTGAAGAATCATAGTGTCTACCTTTCCCTACTGCTAGGCCACTTCTCACTTTGCTCACCAAAATATTTCTTTTTATGTTGTAACATTCACAGGGATACGGCATTACTGTTTTACGAGACCTTGATGAAATTCTTCGTACTACATGTAGTGATGTTGCAGCAGTTGAAGAGGCTGAGACTTGTACAACTCTTTATGAACCAGCTTTGGATACTACCGTAACTTTGGATACTACCGTAACTTTGGATACTACCGTAACTACCGTGAGCAGTGTGACTACTGGAACCACTATACACAATGTGTATTGCTGCATGCCATTTTTTATGGGTAGGCTTACATGTAACTTTACTTCTAATTATGTACCTCATGTCTTTTTACAGGGGTAAATACGGGTGGGGCAAAGACCCCAAATAACTCTCCTAGACGTTCCCCGCGGAAGAATCTTCCTTCCACTTCCCAAAATAGTTCCCCTAGGCGTTCCCCACGGAAGCATGTTGTGTTTAGTGAAGTTGGAAGTGAGGTGGGGGCAAAGGAGCATCCCGATTCCCCGAGAAAGAGGAAGCAAGATACTGTGCATGACCGTGAGCCATTTCCTCCGTTAAGGAGACAGTCTCCCAGGAAATTGAGTAATGCACCGGTGCCCTCACCTCAGAAAAAAAGGAGACGCACAATTGCTGCAACGAATGCTGTACTACCTAAAAGTAAAACAAAGTTGTGTAAAGTGTGTGCTAAGACCCATTGTGGCCCATGTTTTATTTGTAAAAAAAATTCCTCCATCAAATACCAGCACTTTCAGAATACCAAAGCAAATTCAGTCTTATATAACAATCTAAAATCATCATTTCCATCTATATCTGATATTGATAGTTATTGTGATACATGTAGAGCCCGTTACAAGAAACCTATCCCACATACATCAAGGAAAAAAAATAGGCCTGCTTGTTTTCTTGAACAATTTGGTAAATGTAATATTATTTCTGACCATGTCTAGCACCTCACTTCCAATATTTAATAATTGTTTTGAGCTATACGATGTATGCAAGTCAATACCAGGGATAGTTGACCTTTGTCAAAAACATTACAATGACTTAATATATTTAAAAAATACTCAATATTGTGATATATGTGTATGTGCTATTATAGAACAAGGAGATAAACGTTATTTGTGCAGAGACAAGGATTTGAAAGAAACTCAAAACCACTTATTGATCTTGTAGAAAAATTTGAAAAACAGAGTCATGAGAAGGGTAATGATATACAAGATAACACTATACTTAGTATTTGCCAAGTCTTGTGTTCTCATTTTAAGCAGAATGAAGCTGTGCTGCTTGTTGATATCCACAATATCTATGTCAGTAAGCTTAAGTGTAACATCAATGAAAACTGTGAAGTTAAGGAGATAAGTAGAACAAAACTAATTTCTGAACTTCTAAATCGTTTTGAAAATCACCTTGAAATTTTCATGTCATCATCAACAAAGCAAGGCAAACTGCTCATGTTTAAAGGCATTGATATTAAGTTAGCACTTCACAAAACTGTGTATCGTTTAAGCATTATGTGTAAAAAACAAGCATCTGACACTGGTGTTGACGATAATGATGGTGAAGCTATATTGATTCACCCTGAGGAGGAAAAGTCTAACTTATATTGTGCAGCACTTGATTTAAATGGTAGGTTGCTCTCTCAAGCCAAAAAAATGGTGCAGCATTTTGTTGAAAACCCTCATGAAATGAAGTATCTTCAATTACCAAAACTCCTACAATTCATAGATGTTCGTCTTTGGAATACGCTCTTCCTTTTAAGTTCCAATGAAGCTGAAAAGAAAAGAATCAAAAATGACATTGATATGGACCAGTATTTGGGTGTTATTAATGACGAAGGTTCCCAACAGTACAAAAGGTTTATTAGGCGTATTGTAGCTGTTCTGAATCTGCAATTAATTTTAAACGAAGAATTCAATTACCCTATGCATGTTATCCATGCTAATGTCATTAAAAGACTTTCCAATTCCAGTAAGTTGTTACATGTACTTAATAGAATAGGGGTATGTGTGTCCAATGATACATTAGAGCGCTTTTTGGAAAAAGCAGCTGCTGATAAAAATGCAAACGCTCTGTTGAATTTAAATCCTCATGCATTTACTGTCGTCAGTGTAGACAACATTGACTGTTTGTCACCGTATGCCATCATGGCCTCAGATGGCAAAAAGGAGAGAAGCTGGCATGGTACTTCAGTCAAGGCACAACAGCCACGTCCAGAAACAGAGATGCTTTTCCCTTTCGAAAAAATATCATTTTCTCAACGCTTTAATGTCGTTAAGATTGTAGGTGATGGGCGATGTTTTTTTAGATGCGTTGCTGTGCACAGTTGTTCATCATTGCAAACTGTAAGCAGAAATTACTCTGGTTTTGCTATAGATGGCAATTTTAACTCGCATGAAACCATGTTGGCAGACAAAGTTCGAAGTGGTATAATATCAATATTGAGTGGCAATATAGACGCACTAAACAATCTCTCTCCGGAGCATTGTAGATTATTTCTTGAAAAACAGCATGAAGTTTTTTATGAGAATTTTCTGGAATGTATAGCTGACAGTAGGAAACCAGGAACATATGCATGTACATTACATATTCTGGCTGCAGCTTTTGCCATGAAAACACGAATTTGTGTTTACCAGGTTGTTGACAAAGACTATCAGCTAGTCATGAGTTACCCTACTGATTTGTTTTTAAATTCTGATCCTATCCATGTTTTGTATTCACCCGACACCACCGGGGCTCCCGGGCATTTTGATCTTCTTTTGGATGATGGGTGTACACTTGCTCAAGACGAAATGATTACATTGGAATCATCAATTGAAAATGTTTTCAATGATTGGCAAGTTCACAATTTACAAAAAGATGTAAGTTGTAATGAGGTAGATTTGAAAGGTATTCTCCTTGGATACTATTTCAATTCAAATTCACAACAAGCCAGTTCTCATCTAAGAAAAGGTAGACTTCCCAAAAAAGGCAAACAGCGCTTGAGTGCAAAACATTTAGAATTTGGGCCCCAAAAGCTGCAGTGCAAGGAGCCACTGTTCAAAACATTTTTGCCAAATCAAATTTCTGTATCATTGTTTGGACCATCTGCTATGGAAGAATTTGCCACTGCTGGATTGCAAAGTAAATTGTTCATATACGTTTTTGAAAGATACGCTATTATCGATCAGGAACTAGCAATTGATATGCCTACCATGAAGTGCAAATTTGCCGCAGAAGACCACCCAATCTGCGAAAAGTCATCATTTTCATTTATTGAAATTTACAATGATAAGGCCGATTGCACTGGCACAATTAAAAAAGTTCTTGAAAATTTGCATCATACATTCCAAGTGTCGAAGCAACTTAATCATTTATTTGTAGTTGGGGATTTGAAGACATACGAGTATATTATGAAAGTCAAAGGTGAGCGAGGCAAGTCTATGGACTGGGTTATCCCTTATGTCGGGGACTGGCATGTTTTAAAGAACTTGCAACCTGTACTTCTGAAAATCTTTTGGGATGCAGGCCTGAAGGAAGTTGCAAAACTTGTACACAGGGGAGGTTCTGTCCTAAATTTGAGGAACTGTCAAAACTTCAGGCACACTCATAGGTTTATTTTACAGTCATATGAAGCTCTGTACCTTTACCAAGTAGAATGCTTCCTTAAATCTAGAGCTACCTCTTCCGTTACTTATAGTTGCCCGTTTTCAGAGGCAAGTATAATTCAAATGTTTTCTGATGTAGTCACAAAATTGGATGATGCAGATAGCAACTTCAGTAATATTGATCAATTTACCAAGTCTGAAAATTCTGTACGGCAGAAGCTCATGCCAGGCTTGTGGAATGATTATATTGAATGGTGCAAAAGTATGTCAAAAGAGCATGAAACCTTTCATTTTTGGAATAAGTTCTTGAAAAAAGATGTATTTTCATACATTCAATTATTTCTTGCATTGAGAACTGGAAACTGGGATTGGAGGCAAGCTGCTATCAAACATATTACCACGTTATTTCACGCCTTTGATCACCAGAATTATGCTCGGTGGCTACCTATTCACCTTGGCCAACTGTTTGCTTTGCCAGAGTATGTCTTGCTTCATTTAAAGAGTGGATCCTTTGTGTCCAATATAAAGGGAATAAATTATTCTAGTGTAGGCTTTGATGAGGCGCACGAAATGCTAATTAATAGAATGACAAAGCAAATTATTGTGAGAAGTACCCCTCAAAGTATTGGTAGAATATCATCAACTTTAGAATATCAAGCAGAGCTTGTGAACAATTTTTGCAATCAGGTTTCTAAGTCCACCTCAAACCTAATTCAAAGAGATTTTGCAAGATCAGTCATTAAAGTTGAACACAAAAATATATGTCTCTACTTTTGCAAGTGGAAGGATTCAGGTGTTTTTACAAATATATACTCAAAATTGTGTCATGCATTTACCCATGTTGAAGCGTTGCCAGCAGTTCGTACAGATTTGCTTGGCTTTGGAGAAATTGGGTACAATTCTTATTTAGGTTTTGTAAAAACAAGGATTGTAAAAGATCCCAGCCTCACAAAAGCACCCCTGCGCAAGAAACGACTTCAAACATTCTTGGTCAAAAGAAATACGGGACGTGCATTTTCAAATCTTGAAAAGGAAAAAAACCAAATTGCCAAATGTTATAAGCGTATGATTGATGCATTAAAATCTGGAAGTCAGCTTCCAAATTCTGAACAGTCACAATTCCTTGAAACTCCCAGGGCTATTTGTAATGAGAAAGGGTTGCCTAGAAAGGCTACGAAAAAAAGCACTGTGTACTCTGTACTTAATACTCATTTTTCCACTCTCAACTCAACTGAACTTATATCAGACAGTATTATCTATAGCCGAAATGATATCTGCTTAGTCATTGAAGGTATGAACATGATTTATTTCTCTCCAAAAGATTTGAAAACATTTGATGAGTATGCACGTTACTTGGTTCGTGATATACTTTTACCATATCTGAAGAGTGGATATAATGATGTCAGACTTCTGTTTGATCAGGCAGGTACACAAGGCAAATCCCCAAAGGTTTTAGAGCAAATTCGTCGTGATGGATCTGTCGATACTGAGGATTTAGAATACTCTTCTGTTGAAGACAAAACTCTGGTGCCAAAGCAGTGGAACCAATTTCTCAAAATACGTCAGAACAAACATTTGTTATGTACGTATCTTGTTGAAAAAATCCCACAAATTGTACAGCAGTTTTTGAAACCCAATTCCATTTTTATATCATCTGGCGGTTTCCATCGTGCACTTGGTATAGAAACCCCAGTGACACTTTGTGCCACCCTGTATAATATCAAGCCCTATATTCTCCAAACTAATCACGAGGAATCAGATACGCAGATCTGGTTGCATGTTCAAGACACAAAGTGTTCAACAATTCATATTAGATCTCTAGACAGAGATATTGGCATGGTGGGTCTTAGTCAGTTTCATAGCGTCTCTAATAAACAGATTTACATTGAATTTCAACAAAAACCATGTAAATATTTCAATCTAAATCTGTTGGTTGGAAGTTTGAGTACAGACCCAGACTTGTCACAGTGTATTGAACATGTACCAGATATTTGCAAAATTGTTCAAAGTGTTTATATTTCATCGGGCTGTGATTTTGTGTCACAATTCTATGGGCAATCAAAGTTAAAATTTTATCAAGTGCTTTTCCAATTTGCGGATTTCATAACAAATATGAAGGCAGAAAATTTAAGTAGTTTCGGATGTCTAACCCATACCAGTCCCAGTAACTGGAAATTAGGGCTACTTTCATTTTATCGTCTTGTAGGCTCCGTTTATTTTCAAGCAAATAGGCCATGCCTCAGAAAGTTTGAATCACCAGATCAACTTTTAAAATCTTTTTCAAATGTTTCTGTTGAAGAACAGCATAAACTTTTCTTGGAGGAGATTCGCAAAGCGACATCAAAGGGCACCTATGAAGACGGGTTTCTTCCCTCAGATGCTGCTTTAGAACTCCACTGGAAGAGATCTTGCTGGGTAAGCAGAGTTTGGGGTAGTGCTCTTGAGTGGAATTTTTCATATCCACCAATAAAAGACCAGGGATGGGATGAAGATGAAAATGGAGTGTATGTAGTATGGGACTCAGAAAAAAATGTAGAACAGATAAAAGAAAATGTTGCTTTTCTAACTCGTGGTTGTGGATGCAAAAAAAGCAAATGCCTAAATAAGAGATGCAAATGCTTAAAGAATAACCAAAAATGTGGCCCTGGGTGTACTTGCAATGATTGTGAAAATGTTGTTACTCTAGCAGTTCTTGATCAGAACGCCGATGAAATTTCAGATAGCGAAGATTCTGATTTTTCTGGTTCAGAATATGGTGAAGTAGTTCAAGGAGATTTACTAATTTCATCAGATGTTGAAGATGCAGCAACAGATGATGGTGTTTTATTCTGAAATTACATTTTCACAATCATAGAAAGTAGAACCGATATGGAAAAATATTCCTTCTATTCTAACTGTTTGTGTAAGAAAACGTTTGCCACTGTTTTAAAAAGGTGCTTGTAATGACAATCCTGTAAGAAATGTAAGGTGCATATATTTGTGTTTTATATATAAATTTGTGACAATTGTGAAATACTTAATGAAAAGGTGCTAACATTTTTGCTGAAGAAGAATGTGCTAAATGTAAATTTGTGTTTTTATGGGAGTGAAAGTAAAGGATGTCTTTCTCAGGAAATTTTTACAAAAATGAAGTGCTCAGTAAGATGTGTATTTTCACCAGATATGATATGCATGACATCATTTATTTAAAGTCAATTATGTATTGTGTTTTAGTTTATTAATCAGTTCTTGTAAATATTAAGTTATACCTCTTTTTTTTTAAATATTATTGTTTAATAACTTGCAACTGAAAAGAAGGGGATTGGTGCTCGTGTTTTTACTAATTATACTAAGATAACAAAATTCCATCCAGAGGAAACATTGTACAAAGTTATACCTCCGTGTATTTTTTTAGTTTATATTGTACAATAACTCTAATGTTGTATTCATGGTGCTTATGTGACGTAATAATAGTATTTTTTTAGTTTATATTGTACAATAACTCTAATGTTGTATTCATGGTGCTTATGTGACGTAATAATAAACAAAGATAACAACTTTCCATCCAGAGGAAAAACGTACAAAGTTATTTCCTCCAGTGTATTTGTTTTTAAACATTGTTTAAGAACTTTGTATATCATAAATAACTTACAACTGTAAAAAGGGTTTCGAAACCCTTGTGTTTGTGTGTTGTAATACCAAAGATAATAACATTCCACCCAGAGGAAAATTGTTCAAGGTTATACATGTCTTTATTGTTTTATAACTCTTGAACTTAAAAGAAGGAAAAATCTTGTGTGTGTATTGTACATGTATACTATAAGATAACATTCCATCCAGAGAAAAAAAGATGTACACTGTATCAAATAATATTTATTTTTAATAATTGTGTGAGTTAATAACATTTTGGGAATTGTGTTGTTTGTGCTTCTGTAAATTGTTTAATAATAAAAAACAAATTACGTGTTGTCATGAGAAAAAGAACAATTATAGTGTGATGCCTTTTATTATTATTAAGACTGGACTTGTATGCGCCCCTACTTCACTTAGATTTCACTACATTCTAATAATATCAGGATATTAAAGGCAGTAAATATTTATGACAAGTTGAAAACCCAAGAAAAAGACAGTTGTCTTAAAATAAATAAATATGTTTTAAGTTATATGAGTGAATAAATAAAATAAAATAATTGATAACATTGGATGACTTCCAATTAATAAATGACTAGAATAAATTGATAAATAAATATTTAAAAAATCACCAAATAAAAAAATAGGTAAATAAATAAACGAAAAAATAACCAAATATAAAAGTAAATTATTAAATTAATTAGAGTGAATTAAATAAGAAAATCTGATAAAATTACTACTTTGCACACGGCACGCCGAATATGCCCTTGCAAGGTTACCCAATCACCGACCGCCATTCAGCCAAGCCTCCTTACGTCACACCGCGGTAGTTCTTAAAATAGCTCAAAATGGCCGAACTACATTTCTGCACGAGACGGAAGACGTAACTTGTTATATTTTTGCTGGATTTGACCGTTTGAAGCAAATTTGTGAGTTGTCCTTGCACACAAATGTAGATTAGACTCATAGTTTTCCTCTTAACAATCCATCAAAACGGTTGCTAATTTTAAAAGTAGAACATTCTTGGATTTTCTGGTGACGTTTTTTTTCCGTTCTCGCTTGCAAAATTTGCGAGTAATTTTCATAGAAATGTTCACCTAAATGTTGCAAATTTGAAAAAACTGACCGAACATTCATTGAAATATATCCTTTAACTACTTAAATATGAAGTTTGATTGTAGATTTTGATTCAAATTTTGCTAGAAAACGGTGAAATTCGCAACGTCTTTTCAGTGTTTACATCAGTGGGATCGTCTCACGCACGCCAGGTCAGCTGGCCGTGTTGAAAAGAAAACAAGCGCTGTATGCGTGACCAGCAGCATGACTGAGCCTGGGTTGATCCAGACGAGAGTCATAATGATTTGGAAAGTAAAATTGTAAAACCACGGGCTTATATGCAGTGACCCTTTAAATCTTACCTCCCATGGTGCGGTAAATCCAATGAATCAACTCAATGATATTGTACTATTACAACGTTAGATTTTGAAAGATTTAGTTCGTGAACAGCACTTTAAAGTGGCTGTTCCAAATAAATATGCATTTTTTTACTTCCAGCTTGATGAACTTGACCCCTAAAACACATTTTGCTCAGTTTCAATACAAGGAGACCCCTTGTTTAACCTCCATGGAACAACAAGCTGTGTATACGTTGGGGACAAGGCTGCAATATAATAAACAAGAAATAATTAATTAGTATACTTATAATTTCAAAATTGTTGCAATAACTCCAAAAGTGCGATAAATATGAATGTGACATTTAAGGATGATGATAAATCTTTCATTTGAACTCAAAATTGGTACTGCCGGCGGTTAAGCCTAGGGGAATGAGTCTGAAATCGGCACAGCCCCCTTGAATATATCAGACAACTTCCGCTGGGTAAAAGTAAACCCGTTATACTACATATATCTGTATTATTTATTGATACAAGACAATTACTGACCGTTCCTTATGTACACTGTAACGTATCGCATGATTGTAGGATTCTTCGATCATGTAACTCTATCTCAAACAAACCTGAAAGGAACATTTGTAACTCATGTGATCAAAGTGAACTCTTTTGATGAATTTAAGGCAGCAATAGTGATACAAATATATGCAACACAAACTTTTTAAAGATGAGTTTCTCTGGATGCAATCCACAAAAATAATAAAGATTATAAATCTATGCAACACGTCTCCTTACGAACTGTTATTAAATATCAGTTTATGTAACAAAGTTGTGGTGGTCAACCTCTGTTTCTTGAGTGGCAAAACGTGGTTATTTATATATACAATATTTCTTCAGATAAGGTCATGCTTTATTAACAAGGAAAAACATGCTCCAATGATTACGCACTTGAAGACCCTCTTAATTCTGCCAAGAAATATCAGACTCTTATAAAATATCTATGGTGTCGAACAATCACTATAGCGGAAGTTAAACAAACTCATTTTCCATAGGCTGGTAATATCAAATTACTTTACATTCCTAAAACCTAAATCCTTAAACCACCTTTAATAAATAACGACGTCCTTAAATCAATTAACAATTATCCGACTTATCCGTATAACTTCTTTATAATGTACTCTTTTCAAAAAGGATATAACTGACCGGATGAACATTTGGTGATCCAGACGTGAAGTACACATGAAGAAGGAAATCGTATACCATGGGCTTACAGCGAGGGGCTTACAGTGACATTTCCTTATCCCATTACCATAGTGAGGTATATCCCTCAATCAGTATAACGATAATGAATTATTACAAAGCTGTATCGTGAAGAATTCAGTTCATGAACAGCGCTAGCCCTTCAATGGCGACGGAAAACTTCCATTTGGCCAACTATCTTACCTTATACTATACTTTTATAAGCATTATTTACTGGTTGTGTCCACTGTGCACTGTAATGTATTGCATGATCGCATATGTTTTTACACAGCCCTAAAGATACCTGGACGTTTCCTGGCAAAAGTGAACCAGAAACCTAACTTGAAATAGCAGGAGGAATACATACAAAGCATACTACAAACACATTCACGATAACTTGGTATTTTAACATTTGATTTCTCTCATTTTCTTACAAAAAACATCGTCTCGTTACTGTCTGTCCTTCTGGACGGACAGTAATTGGGCAACATCAGCTAACAATGTAATACAACTGAACGTCAACAAATTTGAATATGCCTTGGTTTTAGCTCGGAATATTTTATATTTAAGCACACAAT
>JAUMTS010042574.1:0-11074 GCA_032273385.1 Ophiopholis aculeata | reverse complement strand
ATAACCAAGAAGGGGGGGGGGGTTCTTAACACAAACAGCTATGTGGGGACATGCGGTTAAAATGGGTCTCATTTTGAGCCTCTGGTATAAGAATAATCCCTTTTTTAAATAAATAAAATGGTTTTTAAAATGGGTTATACTTTCAAAAAATTGTTTGTGGAAACCAAGGTTCCATTGTAAATGTTTGTTGTTCTCTGTGATCAACCAGGCTTGACCATTCTGTACTGATTCTTGTTTTCCCGTTCATTTCAGAACCGAATAACGACAGTCCACTGAACCTTGCTGCAGCCAAATTGTGGGACACACAAGCATTGTACAAGAAGAAGCTACTTGAAGATTACAAAGCCAATGTCGAGGGCAAATTCGGTTTATGATGCTGGGATACTCATAGTACATAGACTTTTTATATAAAAAAACTGGGCTGGATTTATATCATGACATTGAAAAACTGTGAATGAGAACATCAATAGAGAAAATTAAGAGGTTCAGTTTTTATACATAAGAGAACACAAACATGTTGCAATTTAAGGGTAAAGCAAAATGGTGAAGATAATTAACCCAAAATCGAGATATGTAGAGACCTTTGCCTGTTGGGGAAGTAAAAGGGACCATATTCTCATTCTTTTATGGTGAAAACTGAACCTAACAAATGTATTGTATCCAATCTTTTCATATTTATAACACAATTGCATTTTGTGTAATTGCTCAATGGGTGGGAACTGTATGTGTAGAACTGAATTTTGTATTTATGAATTAATGGGCTTGCTTCCATAACATTTATTAATGGTGTTCTTAAGCTTAATTGCTCACAAGTTTACATTTTGTATACTTTTTTACTTTTTCTGAAAATACATGTTTAACTAAGTCATTTTGTAAACATTATTTTCAACAATATGATGTGAAAAACAAAGCCTAAATAGAATTTACGAAAACAATGAAATTTGAACCTTTAGCAAGACTAGCTACTCAAAAGAGAGAACTTGGTAAAAAATTACAAGAACTGCACTATTTTGAATCATTTGCACATCATTAATTGCAATTTGATTTGATTTTCTGCTGGAATGATCTATGAATGGGCATACAATTTTGTTTTAGGTTAAAAAATTGGAGAGAAGGGTCCGTGTGTCTAGTGACTATTAAATTTAGGGTTTTTGGTGGGTTTTTTAATTTCAAATTTTCTTTTATCAACTGACTTGCAAGAAAAACTACATTCCAGCATGAACTAGCATTATGAGAATAAATCACTGAAAATCTCAATTGTAAGAGTGTCATGATGGTGGGTGCAATTCAGTGGGATTAAACATTTCTCAGTAGAATTAGTGGAAAGATGTTCAGGACTCTTAAACACTGATAGATCGCTGAAGTCCTATTTTCCGTGTTACTCCTGAGATTTTCAGTGATTTTTTTGTAGAGCCAATAAATTGCCTTGTCAGCCATTTAGAGCTTATTTATTGCAAGTATCTGTGAAATATGAACAGTTAGGATCTGACCATTTTT
The DNA here is from genome assembly GCA_032273385.1 of Ophiopholis aculeata. NCBI lineage: Eukaryota > Metazoa > Echinodermata > Ophiuroidea > Amphilepidida > Ophiactidae > Ophiopholis > Ophiopholis aculeata. The sequence continues at coordinate 9,577 of JAUMTS010042574.1, read as the reverse complement.
CCTGAGATAACGTGTTCTCAACTATTCTGTGGTCAAAAACAACCTGTAAAAATTATGGAGGACAGAGAGAGTAGAATGTCAGGCTTTGAAACAATGTCACCTTATATTTTATAGTGTGTAGCTTGTAAATTGTGTATATTTGTATGTATGTGATAATATTATAATAAAGCAGCAAAACATAACTTATCTTTTTTGAAAAGGTGTTATTCTGTGTGCGGGAATGCCTTTTAAATAAGAATTAAGATCGTATTTATTTGAATGCAAAAAAGGGGGGCGAATGTAACACTATGGCATGCCAGCATCTTGGTATTTTACAGGGAGCCAAACAAGTATTTCACAAACAACTCCCAGATTGTTGTCATTAATGAAACTGCGTTAGCTGTGCTTAGCAAGACTATGACCATGATTTGTCTTGGTGGATGTTTTCATAACATTATTCAAGAAAATGATCAGGTGTCGAACCAAAATGAACTGATACAAGTTACAGCTGCCATTTTGGCTACTAATTCTACAGACTGGCCCGAATGGACATGACATCAAATTCAATGCAAAACGCATCTTTTACATTATATGCCTGCATCATGATCGATCTTGTTAGACTCGGAACCTGTGAAAATTGTTATTATAATGTGCAGGGGTGTAAAAGGGTGATGTGCCCCCTCGTCAGGGGCCGATAAGTTTATATTTTCAAACCCCAATACACGGGGGGTTATACTTATAAGACATGTCGTGATGCAGGCATGCATGTATACACTTGTTTTGACGACAGGTTTATTTTATATTCGGGCCAGACTTTATACAGGAATCTGTCTACTGTATTTCGGCCCTCTATTGACAGAGCCACAGGAGCATGAGCTCTGGCCACAGATAGGATCATGTAAAGAGATCACCTTATTGTGTTATAATGTTTGCATCAACCAATCCAAATAATAAAAGTTGTGTCAATGCCTCCTGCCCAACTATTCAAATTGATGATTTTGCAGGTCCCTACCTAACTGTTCAAAATGAAAGTTGGGTTGATCACCCTGACAAACTATTCCAAATTAAAGTTGTGCTAGTACTCTTGTCTAACTTTTCAAAATGAACACAACATTAATTTAGAATAGTTAGCAGGGTATCGACACATGTGTAACGGGATTTGATATTCACACCTTTTCCGGCTAGCCAAGACTTCTTCAAGGATTGCTTGTCCGTAATGCGAGTGATCGATGCATTCTGCTCGGGTGGGTCCAAAGATTGTTCTGGCTGGCAGCGTTATTTTCCCAACTTTGTGAGTCAGGAACCGGGTGTAAAGTTTCCCCCATTTTGGCGGAATGGTGTGGCTCACATTATAAGATGCCATAGCTCTAGCCCTTGGTACGAGAGTTGACTCTTCAAGTTCACAGTCGTCAGACTTGATCAGGACAGGGAAGTGATGAAGACAGACTGATCTCAATAATTGAACTGTAACAAAAGTACAATTGGTGTCGTGATTATAACGTAGAACTTTATGGTGAAGTAAAAAGACTACACCAGTTTGTTGACACCAATGAAGTCAGGTTTAGAGTCTGTAACTGTAGTGTTGTATAAGAGTCCACCTCCTGTAACCGGTACAGTAATATTGTATAAGAGTTCTACCCCTGGATACCGGTTACTGTATCACTGTATAAGAAAGAGCACTGTAATTATATGCAAGTCATGACAAATTACTATTTAATCACAGATCATTCAGACCTGTTATAATACTGGTAAAATAAATCATACATGTTGTATTCTGAAATCAAGACAATGCTTCATAGTTCTGTTTACATGCAACTTTGCAGGTGACTCGAGTGTGTTCTGCCACATTCACAAACCCCCGATGGTGGCGCTCTCTAATTCCAGTTGTCCCCCAAACCGTCCGACCCGCGACAAATGGTGGCAGCGGTGGGATGTCTAATTAGCAAAGTTGTTGAAAACAAGAAGTAAAAACAACATGGCTACAACAGCTTGGCGTGAAAGGTGGAAAATGGCCGTTCCAGAGCAAAACTGGGATAGCGAGAGTTCAGAACATGAAAGTTCTACTACTACAAGTGGTTCAGACGAGAGTAGTAGCGACAGTAGTGACATCAGTAGCAGTCATAGTGTAAGGTCAAACAGTCATAGTGTAAGGTCAAGCAGTCATAGTGTAATGTCAAGTAATGTAAATACAGCTTCAGAAGTGGAGAAAACCAGTGAAAGTGAGGTTGATAATAATAAAAGTTACAGGGTAAGGGATGACAAAAAGAAATTGGAGATGGAAAAAGCAATTCTAAGGGAAGCCACCAGGAAGGTGAAAGACAAGGAGAGAAAGCTAGATAAGCAGATGAAGCGATTGAAGAAGGAGAAAGAAAGAACTACCAAGAACAAGGCCAAAAAGGGATCCAGTAAAGAAGTGGAGAGGACCTCCAAGATCCTGAGTAAGAAAGAGAAACCCCCAAAATACGGGGAAGCTTCAACTTCGCGTAGTAAAAGAAGAGAAAGACCATACCGAAAAGAAAAGGAGCCGCCGAAATATGACGGCAAGACTCCGTGGAAGGACTTTTTCCTACAATTTGAGGCATGTAGACAGTTCAATGGCTGGAGTGATAGCGAGGCAGGGTTTCACCTTTACACTTGTTGTCAAGGGAACGCTTTGTCCATGTTAAGCACCAACGATGTTGTTCCGGGAACACCATATAAAGACATGGTGAAATTGATGAAGGCAGAGTTCGGGCCGAAGGATTGTTCTGAATATTACCTACTGGAGTTAAGGAATCGGGAACAGAAGCCTGGGGAATCTTTGCAGGATCTGTCGAGATCAATTAAACAACTAACAGATCTTGCACATCCCAGTAGTAGCAAGGAGGAGAGAGATCGGATAGCCAGGGAGAGTTTTAAATTTGCGTTGGCTGACCCTGAGCTGAGACAGGAGTTAAGAAGGGCAAAGCCAAAGACCCTGAAGGGAGCTGTGGAGTTCGCGGAGACGATGGCTTCTTTCACCAGGGCTGAAAAGTTAAGGAGCAGGAGCCGAGCAGCCTACACTCGTGTGGTAGGCACAGAGATGAGGGAAATGGCGAGCACGGGAGAGACAAGTGATGGCAGATTAGACGCGATTGAAAAGGGAATGGAGAGGTTGATGGAATCTATGATAAGGTTGGAGTCCAAGTGCACAAAGTCCTCGGAGGAGTCGCGTAGTGCATCAAATTCCCCAGTGGTATGCTACAACTGTGGAGAAGCAGGACATATTTCTAAAAATTGCCAATTATGCCTTAATTGCAGGAGACCAGGTCACAGAGCCATAGAATGTACAGAACCTCGAGTTTGTCACTGCTGTGGTGCAAAAGATCACTTTGCCAGACAATGTCCAATGGCGGGAAACTACCGCCGGCCAGACCAGAGGGCCAGGGCGAGGCCGGAGCAAAAGTAGGGTCCCAGCAATTGATGGACATCATGATTATTGATAGAGACAATTTAACTACTGTAAATGAGTTGTTCATACCTGTTAATGTACAGGGTTGCAGATTATTATTGTTATTTGACACAGGCTCCCACACAACAATTTTAACACCGAATCAGCTTCACCAGATTCCTGGGAGTGAGACATTTAAGTTCATACCATGTGGCTACCGCATCTTACAAGCAGACGGAAGTGAAATAAAGACATGGGGAAAGACAGAGATTACTTTGGATATTGGTGGTTGCTCTCTTTCCATGGATGTCATAGTAGCAGAAGTAAGCCATGGAATCTTAGGAATGGATTTTATGTGGAGAGCCAAACCATCTATTGATCTGGAAGCACTTCAGATGACAGTTGGTGGTCAGGCAGTGCCTCTTAGAAACAGAAATGATAGACCAATATTTTCCAGAGTGGTAGCTTCCGATGACGTGTGGATTCCTGCGGACTGTAGGATGATCATATCTGCAATGGTGCAAGGAGAAACTGAAAGTGAAGTTGGTTTGCTGGAGCCAGTTAAACAAGGCGACCTAATAGAGAGTGGTGTGTTGATTGCAAGGGCCGTCGTGAATGCTGCGGAACATTTTCCAGTGGAAGTTTTAAACGTCAGTGAGCATCCTAAGCTGGTCAAGAGTGGCACAGTCCTGGCCAAGCTAGAGCCAGTATCACCATGTCACATATGCGAGACTAGACTGGTGACAACTGAGCCAGAGTCCGTTGAATCCGTTCAGAAGGAAATCCCAGACCACCTGATTGATTTATATCAGCGGTGCACTGAGGGCTTGAGTGACGAAGATGCTGCTGTGGTAGAGTATTTGCTGATCAGATATGCCGATGTTTTCTCAACTGGAGACTTTGATATTGGAAGGACAGAGCGATCTAAGCACGGCATAGACACACAGAAAGCTAGACCCATTCGTCAACCACTTAGAAGATCCTCGGCCGAAAAGCGGGAAGAGATGGAGAGGCAGGTGTCAGGTTTGCTTAGCAAAGGACTCATCGAACCATCTGACAGTCCCTGGTCTTCCCCTGTTGTCCTAGTATCAAAGAAAGATGGCACCCAGAGGCTTTGCCTGGATTACAGGAAGCTTAATGAAGTAACCGTGAAGGACGCTTACCCGCTCCCAAGAATTGACGATTCCTTAGATGCTCTTGGAGGAGCTCGCTGGTTCTCTACTTTGGACTTAGCTGCAGGATATTGGCAGGTCGCCATGGACGATGACGCCAAGGAGAAATCTGCCTTTTCTACACCGTCAGGACTCTATGCCTGGAATGTCCTTCCCTTTGGACTTTGCAACGCACCCTCAACTTTTGAAAGATTGATGGAGAAGATTCTTGCAGGCTTGAGATGGGAGACTCTGCTGGTCTATTTAGACGATATCATTGTTTTTGGCAGTACTGTTGCCGAATCTGCAGAGCGTCTGGAAGAAGTTTTCAACAGACTGAGAGAAGCAGGACTGAAATTGAAGCCTGGCAAATGCCACCTCCTGCAAAAAGAAGTGCGCTACTTAGGACACATAGTGTCAGAGAGAGGCATTGAAACAGATCCTTCCAAGATCGCTGCCGTGAGAGACTGGCCTACTCCTGTGACAGTAACCCAGTTGAGAAGTTTCCTGGGCACCGCCAATTATTACAGACGATTCATTCAAGGGTTTGCGGACATTGCAAGTCCTCTTTACCGACTTCTGGAGAAGACAGGAGGATTCAAGTGGAATGGTGAATGTGATGAGGCATTCCAGAAGTTGAAGGAATCTCTAACCAGCTCACCTGTGTTGGCATACCCCCAGGCAAGTGGTGAATATATCCTTGATACAGATGCAAGCGCATTCGCCATAGGTGGGGTCCTTTCCCAAGTTCAAGATGGAATAGAGAAACCAATTGCATATGGAAGCAAGGCTCTTAAGAAAGCAGAGAGGAACTACTGTGTCACCCGCCGGGAGCTTCTGGCAATTGTCACCTTCCTGCAGCAGTACCGTCACTATCTTGGTGGTAAACGTGTGAAAGTGAGAACTGACCATGGATCTTTGCGTTGGCTTTGCAACTTCAAAAATCCAGAGCAACAATTGGCCAGATGGTTAGAAGTTGTTTCTTCTTTTAACCTTGATATTGAGTACCGCCCAGGAAAGAAGCACCAGAATGCAGATGGTCTTTCCAGAAGACCGTGTCGGCAGTGCGGCAGATGGAAGGCGCAACAAGAGCTAGAGGAAAGTAATCCTAAACAGGCTGAAGAAGTCCCTGATGAGATAACCTCTGAGACAGAAGAGGTAGGATCAGAAGTGCTCAAGTATGAGATTGGAGTCCAAACAGATAGCCAGGACAGTATGACACAGCATGATGAATGTGTGAATGTCAATACCATAGAAACAAAACTAGTATGTCATTCAGATGATGACGAGACACAGTCAATTGGGTTTGAACCCATTTTGGACGATGAACTAGGTGATGATAATGTGGATGAAGAGCCTAATGTTGTTATAGCTGATGTAGAACCACACGTCTGCGAAATTAGAGCCATGAACGAGATAACTTTGGAGATGATAAGAGATGCACAGTTAACTGATGAAAGTATGTCACGCATCCTAGCAGGAAAGGAGAATGGAGAAGTTAGACCTTCTTATGAGTCCATGTCTGACTGTTCAGCAGCTGAGAAGAGCTACTGGAGATTGTGGGATGTCCTTGCTGTAAAGGATGGAATTTTGGTCAAGAGATGGGAGACTGCAGATGGTAGAGTGATACGGTGGTTGACAGTGCTTCCCAAAGGATTGCGTACACGAGTCCTTGATGAGTTGCATGCATCTCCAGCATCTGGACATTTAGGCAGGAACAAAACCTTACCCAAAGTGCAAGAAAGATTCTTTTGGATTGGAATGACAGCAGATGTGAGGTCATATTTGAAGCAATGTACTCCTTGTGCAAGAAGAAAGGCTCCACCCACGAAACACAGAGCACCCTTGAGACAACTACCTGTAGGTGCACCTATGGAACGTATTGCTATTGACGTGTTGGGACCTCTAACCGAAACAACAGATGGTAATGTCTACATTCTAGTCGTAGGTGATTACTATACGAAGTGGATGGAGACTTATGCCGTCCCTAACCAACAAGCCGAGACAGTTGCTTCCAAACTTGTCGATGAGTTTGTCTGTCGATTTGGTGTGCCGACCGAACTGCACTCAGACCAAGGGCGTAATTTCGAGTCCAATGTCTTCAAAGAAATGTGCAAGTTACTGAACATTTCAAAAACCCGTACTACTCCCTACAATCCAAAGAGCGATGGCATGGTAGAAAGGTACAACCGCACTATAGTGAATGCAGTTGCTCTAATGATTCAACCTCATCAAGACCAAACAGACTGGGATAAGTATCTCCCCTACGTTGGTTTAGCTTACCGATCTAGTGTGCAGGCAACAACAGAAGAAACGCCAAACATGATGATGATGGGACGAGAGATCACTTTACCCATAGACTTAGCTTTCGGAGCTGTACCTGATGAGAAGGAAATGTCTACCGACTATGTGGAAGAACTGAGGGAACGTATTCGTGGTATCCATGAAAGAGCGAGACATGCCCTCAAAGCCAATATGAGACGCCAGAAGCGCAACTATAACCGCTTCGCCAAAGAGACACAGTTCAAGGAGGGTCAATTTGTATGGCTTTTCAACAAACAACGACGGCCAGGCTTGTCAAGAAAGCTATCTTTGCCGTGGGAAGGACCATATCAAATAGTGACTCAGTTATCCGATGTGCATTGTCGCATACAGCGAAGCCAGCGCTCAAAGTGCAAGGTTGTCCATGTGGACAGACTTAAACCCTATGAGGGACCAGAACTAAAAGCGTGGACTTATAAGTCAACTTCCGCTAACCCAGCTCTACCAGTAGAACCAGTGTTGACTGGGCAAGAAGACCAAGACACTGTGGTAGAAGAGCTAGAGATAAGTAAGCAGAAAGATCAAGATACTGCTGAAAAGGAACAAGAGACAATTAAACATAAAGACCAAGGCACAGTGGTGGAGGCTGTTGAGAACCCCCAGGATGAGCCACAAAGTGAGGAATTACCATTTGGTCAATATACATGTAAGACTAGTGACAGGCGGAATCCAGAGCGGGTTAGAATCAAACCTGTACGGTTTCGTTAAGCATTCATGGAACTAACTGCGTGTATTGTCATGCTAGTTGTCCTTTGTCCAAGACAATTGAATAGGGCTGTGCTCGACTTTTTCAGACTATGTGCTGATGAACAATGAGCAGAAAGATAACTGCTTCTGACTAAACAAAACAGAATAGTTAATCATGACACTTAGAGATCAAATTGTGTCACATCCAGCTGGTGAAAAATGGTTTGAACAGTGTAGTGACCACCAGTAAGGTTACTTGTATCAACCAACATGCGTGGATGCTGACAAGGTTAAGGATCACCATTGTGGTATCAGATTCTAGTTAACGCCATTAGTTTAATGAACGTTCACCTATCCTACAATTGATGTGTTCACTGTGACATTTCGCTCGAGACTGAAGGAATCTGAAACATTTCACCTGATTGGAGCATATTGAGCAGAAAGTGTGAATTTAATGGAGCTTTAATCTTCTTGATTACGCATAATTCACCGGAAAGTATCTGCAGCTGTAGTTATTGAGGGTATGCAATATGGAGATATCGCTGACAAATATTGGTTTTTGAAAATGTATGTAAATCTCATACAAGGCTACACATAGTGTACTTTACACTTGGATAGATTGAAGTATTGAGTCAAGTGTCATTGGTAGTCTAGGGCCCAGACTACAAACAGTGTACTGGTTTCTTCGATATTCCTGAGTAAGTGGTAATATGTACACAGTTGAGTGTGTAAAACTTGTGGTTACTAATATGCGGTTTCTAACATACACAGAGATGCGAAAACTTAATTTGATTTAGCTTTGGTAAAGGTACCTGTATGAGACAGTTGTTGATGGAGCTCCACATAACTGGTGTTATTAAGATTATCCAATGGTTGTAAGTGTCATTGTAAGTGTGCCAAATAATTGTATAAGCAAGTGTTCAAGTTGGATGACCGCATTAGCAGCAAGGTTTAAAGTTAAACATTAGCTGGTTGTGGGTACTACCCGGTGTTCTAACATTTCAGTAATGTGATGTAGAGTGAGTATCATGGTCCAACCTGTGTACAACATAGAAGTGTATTGCCAAACATATGTATATAATGTACATACAAGTTATTTGAGTTTCATAGTTACTGTAGAGATGTATAAGTTAAAATACAAATGGCAACTGTATATTCAATCCCGTTTTTTCTAGTTATCGCTTTTAAGTGCCGGGGTCGGCACACGCTGAGAGGGGGGTTGTGTAACGGGATTTGATATTTACACCTTTTCCGGCTAGCCAAGACTTCTTCAAGGATTGCTTGTCCGTTATGAGAGTGATCGATGCATTCTGCTCGGGTGGGTCCAAAGATTGTTCTGGCCGGTAGCGTTATTTTACCAACTTTGTGAGTCAGGAACCGGGTGTAAAGTTTCCCCCATTTTGGTGGAATGGTGTGGCTCACATTATAAGATGCCATAGGTATGGGTTATTAAATAGTTTTGCAACATAGATATAAATTCCCGAGGAAATTGGTGCAATTCAAGTGTGTGAAATTAGTATTTTGATAAGGATGTTGACATTCAAAACTTCCGTGTTTTTCATAGCGTTTCAATGGTGATTTTCTGTGCGTTAATAAGAGATCAAATACATCAACTTCTTTCATTTGGTTGCACAGATGCCCTCAGGAATGTGATAAAGTTTCATAAAATAATGATTAGATTACTGAATCGTATTTAGAAAATGAGAAAGTGTATATTCATTCATAATTTCATCACGTGTGTGACAAGCGCTTATTTGCAGCTTTACGTCTATTGTTATGATAATGAGGATATCGATGATTGAGTATAAATACCCGCTTTAATTCCAGCTAATACCTTCACGGTCATGACAGTTATAATTGATCGATGACCGCTATAATCCAGGTTCAATAATAATAATAATAAATAATAATAATGGCATTTTTAAAGCGCCTTTTGACCAGGGATACAAAGTGCTGTAAGTTCGCTGCTGGTAAATCATCACAAACAGATCGCTTCATTTAAGAGTGCTACCGTGGTGCAAATCCTATC
>JAUMTS010042463.1:0-11076 GCA_032273385.1 Ophiopholis aculeata | reverse complement strand
ACAATTATGCCTTTTTAATGTTTCCAAAAACCCACAATGTCATTTGTAAATAAAGATGGCTAAATGTTGATATTTCTATTTTGAGAACACCATTTGGTATTAGATGACGTAACATCTACTTTCACACACTTCATCTTCAAACTCAAACACAAAAAGGGCACAAGTGGAGGCACTGCTGAAAGGATGTACTGCTGAAATGGTTATCATTTTTGGGCTTCTTGTATAAGAGTAATAGTTCAAAAAATTACAGCCCTCGATAAATTCAACAAATCCAGTCGATAACTTCCTTAAGTCTCCCCTTTGGGAATAACAAGAACTTTTTGCTGGAATTTTTAAATGTTAAAATCTAATACCATCACACTCTAACAATATGGTTTAAAGATTCCGAATTATTGGACAATCAGCATTTGTCTACCTGGGCTATTTAACAAAAAGTTCACTGTTTGATGGTAAAACCTGATATATATATAATCAAACACTAAATAGTTAACACTTTTATAAACAAAATGAGAATCCATACTTAAAGGTAAATGCTCACAGTTTTCTAGGCAAAGCGCCCTCAATTTAACTCAAATGTCTAAGGCTTGCATGATGTATATGTTTTTTACTGTATATTGGTGCATTTACTAAGCTTATTTAAGTCTGTCCAAATTCTTAAAAATCTGGGATTTTATATTTTTGGGGATCTCAATTTTAAAACGTGTGTTAAAGCATAGGAAAGCTACAGGAAAAAATGTAATTTTTACTCATGTAAATAAGTTTAGGAGCCACTGAAGCTCACGTAGCATTTAAGTAATAGATGTAACCAATAATTAATATTGATTTTGGTTTTCTGAAAAGAATATTATAATTTGCTTTTAATGATTCAAAATTCAAACAAACTTACTGCCAGATGACATATGCTTGGTGGTATTACCAATTCGGGAAAAATAACTAAAGAATTGTTCCATATCTTCACCAGATCCTGCACCAGCTCCATCTCTGTACCGTCCTCCCCAACACACCTGTAATGAAAAGACTAGCAATGTCAAACTTAAGACACTAGCATAAAAGTCAGAAGCCTTTAACATCAATTTAATAATAAAAATAATAATAATAATTAATCAGCTTTTATAATGAGCCTTTTACAGAGGGTACAAAGCGCTGGCCATTATTATTACGCTGCCATCAGGACTATTACACGTTAAACTAGGCTATATGCAACCAATTGCCAATTACTGGCGCAAACATATCAGCACTCAGATTGTGATATCCCCCATAACAGCTATCCAATGCGCTCGGGTCAACAAAGCAAGTACGTATTGTAAAGTGATTTGCCCAGATTCACAACACGTTAGCTGTAGCAGAGCTCAAACTCACAACCACTTGATTATGAATCCTGCACTGTTTTGCTAGATCACACAAGCCCACTTTATACCAAATTTATGTTGGTATCAGATCTTTTTGATATAGTAAATATCATTTTCAGTACCGTTACAGATCTCCATAACGAAATATCACATCGTAAAGTAACATGTTGATACTTGACATCTGATACCTTATTTTACTTGACAGAGAACTAAGGGCTTACAGGTAGCTGTGCAATGGTTAAGAATGAGTTATGCCTTGCCGACTTTGCGCACACATTACTACCCAGCGCTTCGTTATTTACAATACTAACAATTTTTGATGTTGTGTCTGGATCATACGTGTCCATTCAACTTTCACAACAAAGAGAACTCTCAATGGAATACAATATCACTTCATGGTGTTGCAAATATTGTTTTAGTTTTTGGTTATATTTTTTTTCTTGTAAGGCCAATGAGAGTGTTGCAAAGATCAACTACCTGTACTAAACATGCTACTTACCTGACAGTGCCATGAGTGAGCCTTGGCGTGCATCACAGAAAGGGCTGGTTTTAGACTTGTCACAGAGTCTTTCCAGACAGGGTCAGCTGCAGCCACCTTCTTGGCCCACGGCCAATATTTGCAGACAACATCCTGCCATATGAACTGTACCCTATGTTTCAACAAAAAGTTGACATGCAAATAATGAGAATATGCGTAAAGTTCGCCTGCGTGCATGTTGACTGCTCTCTGTGCCATGGCGTGTCGACATCCTGCAACAACCAGTCCAGTTTCGTCAAGGGTATCAACTTTACTTGTTGACTGCCTAGCTGCCTTCCACCTACTGGAACCACAGTAAATATCTTGGAATAGAGAACTCTGAAAGCAAATAACAGATCAAGGGTACTTTAGGTCTTACCTGTTACATTAAAAAATGTATAAGGCACTGGTGAATGTGTTGGACATTAACTATGTATATTTTCCTTAATTAGATTTCCCACTATTAAACCTTCTATCAAGGGCATACGTAGCTATTTTATAATCAAAATGTTTCAAAGTTCAAATAAATTACTCAAGTGTACAAAATGGAAGCAAGACTAACAATGGTAAAAGTACTTTCTTTGTATCTCTAACACTGAACACATAGGCAGACCCAGTGCATAAATGAAGTCTCACACACTGTTTTAGATTTTACATTTCACTCCTTTTTCAATGAGTTCCCAGACTCAAATACAAAAGGCGTGTTTGAATTTTTGAAGCATTATATTCTAAAGAATGGCAGATTTGATATAACAAATATATTTTAAGTTCATGAATACAATCAAACTGACTTGTATTTAACAAAACATATACCTAGTTCTAATTATCTATAACTAATAATGCTTGTATTCCACAAATCCACTTAAGATTTAGAGTAGATCTAGAGGGCATCATCTAAATAAGCTCACTAACGAGAGTTCCCTTTGCTGAGCTTGTGAATGCAACCTGGCAATTTGCGAAACATCATTATATGCTTAAAAGTAACGGGATTTTTAATCAACTTTGTAAGTTATTTTTAATGAATCATGACAAACCTCTTCAGTGATAGTTTTAATTTGCAATCATAATATCAAACTTTATTCCATTAGCACTGTAAATATATTTCTGTTTTTGATTTATTATATTTGCAGGACAATACAACACTATTGTTTCTCATTCTGACATATCATGTAAAAAAAACTACTTATCTGTACATTTCGGCTGAAATTTTTTACAGAAAGGAACAAAAAGTTAACGGGCAAATTTAATTAAGAAACAAAGAATATGAAAATCATCTTCATATTCACCTTAGTCGGATGGGCTGTATATACGCGTCTCAAATGTTCTTTCACATCACTGTCACTTGCAATAAATCTATCCTTGTGATATGAAAAACCTTTGCTCCTGAAAACAGAAAAGCGTGAAAAGATTATTAATAAATAGTAGATTTATAAGCGTAAAAACACAAGCCATACCTGGTTTGTATGAGTAAGGTGTCTTGAATATCAGGGCATCTGGCAAGAAAAGGCTTAAATAATATGGAGTTTTCGATTTGGACGATGGATGCTTCTGCAACGGTCAAAACACCCAACGTTGTCGTCGTCACACGACAGTCGTTAGGCCCTTCGCGTGTTGTAGCATTTAGAGGACCGCCATATCGCAAAACAGACGAATGTGCACATGTCTCTAGGTGTCATTCTACCGTCCTAGAAGCGTTTTTCGTGCAAATCGAAAAGTCCCTAATATAGGAAACAAAGAGGAGTGTCATTGCCATCTATAATTGTTGAGAAAATTTGCTAACTTACTTTGATGCACTCTGATACCGGTACAACTTGTGGATACCATCAATATGGCACATTAGCTGTTCCGAACTACACGAAGGACAGATCATGTTATCCTGGCCTTTAATTAGTTCTTTTTCACCTTCCATGTACGTGAACTCTCTGTATGCCCTAGAGAATGCTGTGTGGCTGATGGTTTTTTTCTGGAGAAAAAGACATAAGACAGACTATATGAAAAGAGATATATGCTATATAGCATATGATCCTAACTACAAACAAGTAATATACACAAGTGCTGGCGGCTTATGTGCCGACATAAAAACGCTTGAAACTTCTGCGTATTTGCAAATCACCTTTTAGGCGTAATGTTCATTGAAAATCCCTTGGCAGAGAGAAAAATTTGCTCATACCCTTCGATGTCACCTAGTTTGGAGACAAATTAACATTTAGCAATTGTTGATTGTATCTGCTCATAAACTGAACCACTCTTCCCAAACTTTAAAGTCATAAACTACTAGACGCAAGAAAACTACTAGTCGCAAGATGTGAACAAATGTCTAGATGGACATGATCCCTTACTTTACCATTGTTTAATTTTTACAGTAATTTTTAAAGAGTAGAGCCACATTATTTTTGTGGGTACTACATTTTTACCAATTTGATTAATTAAATCAGTGTGTGATACTTTGTTCACTAAGGTTGATTCATATAAGGTACCTTAATTATCATCTAATTAAAAATGCTTATGGTAATTCTTTTCTTACGGTCATAAATGCACTTGGGCTGGGCAGATATTACGTATCTGAGACTGTAATTTCTTTGCCAATTTACACCCAAATACTTGCATAAGACTAGAGTGAAAAACTAATAATCTCAATTACATAAATTGTTTTAAAATTAAGTAGGCAGTAAAGTACCTGGATGGTCAGAAGAATTCTGTCTTTATATTATATTTTATTACATTGCACATTGCACATTGCAGAGTTAAGGCTGAATTACGTGATAAATATACAGTTTTAAAACTAGCACTTCGATACCACCTAGCCTCCATAGCTCAGTTGGTGGATCATCTACTTAACAATCCGAAGGTACTAGGTTCCACTCCAGGATGAGGCAATGCATTTTTTTTCATTGCTCAGCGACTTTGAGAGAGAGATAATCTATTTGCGCCTTTTGAAAACACATTGAAATTTACAACATAGTCAGTATCAAGATCTCACTTCCAAATAATCATATATTTATTAAAATAATTCCAAGCAACTGAATAAGCAAACATTTGTATTAAACATCAGACTGTGAATGCAGGAGGCTGGTATTAAAAACAAACTGTATTGCACACACATTCATAAGATAGACCTGGGTGAATTGAAGGCACATATTTGGTTACTTCAAAATATTAGACATACCCTTTTATTAAGCTCACTGATTTGCCCAAGAGCTCCTAAAAATCCATGAAGAGATGCTCCTGGAAAATTGGTGCTCATGTGGTACCACATCTTAAGCACTCGCTGCTCAAAAAGAAACGACGTCTTTGCTGGGTTAGGATGTCCTGGCCACAAGCCAGCCCGCAGTATGCCATCCCTCATTTGCGTAGGACTCCATATCCCACTTCCCACAAATTGTGCATGTAGGGGTAAGTTTGTACGGAATGTCAAAGCGACCTGTTAATAAGCAAAAGGAAAGTATGGTACACAAAATGATAATATTCTGGTTGAACCTAGAAATAAACGATACTGTTTGATTTGTCCTACTTACAAATAAGATAGTGTGACATTTGGATCACATCGGGGGAATCTGGTTAGATATATTTCGGTACGGTATCAGTTGTTTGGCATGCACAATATTACTTTTAAGTCAAAGTATTGCCCAAAAAGAATATTAAACTTCAATTAAAATTGAATGTACAACTAATGCATACAATGTATACATATTGCACATTAATGAACAAGAGGCTTAACATTCTCATCTAAATTTGTTGAGGCTGTACTTCATTACCTCCATTTTACTTTTTAACGTCACAACTATGAATGATCCAGGAAGTGTCTTCATTTCATACTCTTGATTGTTGCATTGCTGGCACTCAAACTTTGTTTAGTTATTAAAAGTGTAAGAAAAATCTGAGGATGAAAAGTTCAGTAAAGTACAATGCAAGGTTAAGTTTGTTCTGATTTTAGGTCACAGCAGAGGCGGTTTTTTTTTTGGGGGGGGGGGGTTTGGTCGGTATAACAGAAAAGCTAGACTTCACCAACTAGATTTTGAAGTCCATAAATTAATTACCAGAAACGGGCGTTGAGAACAGTCAGTGGTTAATCACCCTACTCCTGCGAAACTGACTGCAATGCATGAACAGGTAGGAATCTCCTGTATATGGGACCAACGCGGCTTAAGTTCCCTCTGATTCTATCGTGAGCATTTACCCAACTCTTTCTTTGTTGGATTGGTTCCATCTCTGACCTTGATATCAGCTACAAATGCTGTAGTATTGTTTGTGCCTAGTATGAATACCTACTTGCATATTACATGAAATGGAAATTTGCACAATAACGTTAAAAGGGTAGTTGATTAATTAGTAGGCCATTTTCCAGAACGTATGAAAACAAACCCAAAAAGAACACTTTTACTTTAAAGCATAATCCCACATTTGTTTCAATGCCTAACTGAGATGCCATGTAAGCTTTGTTTTCCCCACACCAGTAAAAACAGAATTTTGGCGCACACGCTACCCTAAACTTGAACACACATATTGAAAAGAAGTTGGTATTCTGGCTTTAAACTCAAAATTCTAGAATTAAAAGGAATTATACCAATTTTAGTTTATATTCATTTACATGGTAAATTTTTACACTAGAGTGGAAAATAATCATGTAAAAATGAAACATTTTAACTGATTGAAATGGATGCTTTGATGCATGACTAGTTGATTACCTCTGTGGTAGAGATTCATAATACTCATTTATCCAGCTTTGTCTATCATGGCAGGGGTTGACACTATGAATTGTTTCATCACACTTTGAACAAAGTAATGCCCAGTTGCAATCAATGCATCGCAGAGTTGCTGGCTCCTGTTTGCATGCATAGCAGTGTTGTTCAGGCTCTTCATCTGGTATACAACTGGCTCTGACAATGGAATGCATTATGTCAGATCTGCAAGAAGACCAGTCAACATCAAGTGTTTGTTGCCGATTTTCCCATTCAGACACCTTATAGTCTCCACTGGAGACTAGTTCAGATATCAGCTGCTCAAGGGCTACCAAGTTATCTGCAAGTGAAATAAATAAGAACAAGAAGCTTTGAATGATAAATACAAAAATGTTGATGGGTCAAAACAACATGCACAGAAATATGTAGACTATATTTAATAAAAACATCAATACATTTATGGTTTGGCTTATAAGTTTGAAAATATTAAGGGTATAGTGTATCCCCCTAGCAGCCCCTAATTGTTTAAGTGTTTTGTGCACATTTTATGGCATGTTTTCAATTTATCTGACCAATTTAGGTTTAGGTAGTTGTGTATATCTTCAATTTGACCGTAAATATTTATGGGGCAATCTAATAACTGGGTGACCCGTGGGTGACCTTTGACCAAAGCCATGTTACTCAATCTAGTCGAAGGATCTGCTGACCAATTTGTGTAATCACAGAGTGTTCCTAGGCAAGTTGACCTCCTTTAAGCAAGTTGACCTCCTTTTGACACTGTGTATACATTTAGTAGCCATAGAGTGTTTCTAGGCTAATTGGCATCTACTTGACCCTGGATGACCACTGCCTGACCTAAGACCCCAGTTATGTGTTACATTTGGGTTAAAGGTTCTTTTTACCAAATTTGGGTGTCATATATAGTAATAGCATTCCTAAGCAATTTGACCTCTAGATGACCTTTGACTTGTGTGGTCACTACAAAAACCAGACAGTGAACCTTGGGTGGTTGTCACCTACCCCCACCACTAAATTTCAGCTCCGTCCGGCTTCAAAGCATCTTCAGACCCATAGAGAGACTTACTGACAGATATTCATATTTTTAGTAGTATAGATATAAAGTACAAACTAGCAGGGAAGTTTAACAACTCATTTTGAGGAAAAAAAGAGAAGGGTTAACAGGCCATTTGTATGCATTTTGCATACACAAGTAATAAATTCAAGAAAAGCACTAAACCATTTGTTGAGTTATACTAAAAATACCTAATGTTTTCTTTTTCTAGAATTACAACTAACTACTATCAGGTTCAGGTAGCAAATCATCAAGAGTTGAGGTACTAGGTAGGTCACTGTTTGGTTTTCTGCCTGTTACGGAAATAAAAGGAAATAAAGAAAATCACATGAAATAAAACAACAGGTGGAACTAAGTTTAAAACAAATCTATGATAGTTGTTGCTCACTATTCACAATAGATTTTTTCTGTCGGAAGTTGTAATCATGGCTTGAAGAAATAAATAAGTAATTCTTGGAAAGATTAAATTGTCCTTAAACTCTGCAGGATAAATAATAGTAATCATTAAAATAGATACTGTATAGCGCGACTTCCATACAGTCTGTCACCTCATTACGCTTTTACTTCGCTGCTGGAAAAGACACATGCATGGACACAACAAAAAATAGCAACAAATCACTGTATCAGGAATTTACACCTTGGGTTAAACACTATTGAACTTGGATCCCTGAAATGTGTAACAATTAAGCTTGCCATTTGTTATTGGATGATGAAGTGAGATGGTTGTAGCTAGAATATTGCAAAATTATAAAATCTATAGTCCAAGATTATTTCCAATAACAGATTTCTCAGATAAACTTACTTTGTTTCGAAGAGTTGGGGTGGTTTTTCTTTCGTCTTTTTGATGTTCTGTGAATGATACCATCTGTATCAGGCCTGTTGCTAAAAACATTTACGACACCACGCTTTTTTTGGATGTGGTTGACCTTCACCAGACATTTGAGCAATGACATTATCTATTACGTCACTTTCATTCTCATCAGCAGTTTTGTATGACCGTTGCTTCCACTTTACTGTACAGCCTGCAATTAGCAGTCAAAAGGATTAAAAGTAAAAACATTACTAACCTTGACAAGTTGACACTATGTTTTGACATTATTTTGTACTCTGTAAATTTTTTTAAATACAATGTTCATCAGTTGATGAATACTTGAAAAGGGTGAAATTGTGTTTAACTTTTTACCAAGTGATTATATGGGTCTTTTCCAGACTAACTTAAGAAAATAATCACTTTCAAATTACTAAAAAGCAGGAAATGTTTGTGTGGGATGAGTAGTATTTTGATATCGATGATAATACTAACTACACACACAGTAACTAGTACAAAATAATGGAAAATGTAAAATTTGTTGTTTGTTAATATTGCTCGGTTAACCTGGCGCATAAAAAGAATACATTTCACAACAGACGGGTCTACAAGTAGCTGCATCAAATTGAACCACAATTTTTCCCTGCTCAAATAATTTTAAGTATATATTGACTTGTTAAATAAAATCATTAGTTGGAATGAGAATTTCCAACTTTCTTTTTTTAAAACATACATAGCCAGGAGCAAATTTTACAAACACTTACTATCAGGATTGGCCGTCTCTTTCTTATTTTTATTAACACTTTGTCTGTTTGCTAGTGCAATCCAGGGCCCAGGTCAGGATAGAGTATTGTATTTTCAATAAAATGATAGCTATTTCATGAATTTTTATCATGTTTGGTTCACCATAGACTAACTTATAAATTAAAAAAATATCCTTTTCTACAATATTGTAACACTACTCTAGGCAACAAATGATATGATCCAAAATCCAAATGCTGCATTAATATATAAAGTTAAACATGGAATGCTTTACCTTCTGTTGAAATCCGATTTTTGGACATTGTAACTTTAAGTCAAATACATGAACACTGAACAGTACATGCACCAGTATTCTGCAATGTACCCCTGCAATGCCTGAAATAAAACAAAACAGAACTTGTATTTTAATACAGAGTGAAGACTTCAAAAGGGGATTTTAAGGTATGTTCTTTCAGGCCATACGGTATTCCTATTAAAACAAATCCGAGGAAGTTACATTACTTGACCCAATGCAATCAACATCAAATACACTGTAATTTTAATAAACACAATCAAATGTTAAACAACAAGAGACAGGTTGGTTGTTTTTGTGCAGTGTGTGGTTGAGGGTGGAGGGGGAGTGAGTGGTTGAGGAGAAGATGGATGTTGAGGGGGCATGACATGGGTAGTTTAGGTGATTGAGGGGATGGAGTGGGTGGTTTAGGGGTGTGGTGGTTGAAGGGAAAGGAGTGGGTGCTTGAGGGGAGGGGTGTTTGAGGAGGAGGAGGTGGTAAGTAGTGATTAATGGGGAGAGGATTGGGTGCTGGGGTTGGAAGTGGGTGTTTTGGGGGAGGGATGTGGTGGTTGGGGGGATTGGTGATTAAAGGGGGAGAGGAGTGGTAGTTGCATGCAGGACGAGAGTTAGTTGTTGAAGAAGATATTGTGGTTGAGGGGAGAGGGTAGTTGAGGGGAGTGGGTGGTTGATAGGATGGGTGGTTAAGGGGATTGGGTGGTTGAGGAGTGGGTGGTATAGGAGTTGGAGGTTGAGGGGGAAGGGGCAATTGAGGGAAGGGGCAATTGGGGGATGGGAGTGGGCGGATGGGTGGCTGAGGTGGCTGAGGGGAGGGCAAGTGTTGAGGAGGGAAGGGGATGGTTGAGGGGGAAGGAAGTGAGTGGTTAAAGGGGATTGTGTATTTGATGGGATTGGGTTGTTGAGGGAATTAGGTTGTTGAGTGGATGCAGTTGTTGGGGGATAAGGTCGGTTGAGGGGATGAGAGGTGGTGGGGGTGTGGGAGTGAGGGGGCAATTGAGGGTGAAGTTTATAGTTGGGAAGAAACTGTATACGCTTAAATGCACTCAGATATGAACTTGTACAGTCCTGCCCCCCCCCCCCTACACTGCACAATAGTTGGTAACCATTGTGTTGTAAATAACGTAGAAAAGGGGCTTATTTTGTTGAGTGTCGGCAAAGACCTTGTGAAAATAGGGGATATTTTGTGCATCACTTTCCGGGAAATTAAAAAATACTGGTTTTCAGAACCACGCAATCCCCCTGGCCGATGCGATCAGAAAAGAAGTATTTAAGAAAATAACAAAAACATAATTTAAATTCCAAAAAAAATTATTATTATTATTATCTTTTTTTAAATAAAAAATAATAATTTAAAACAAAAAAAAAAAATTAAAAGATTAAATTAAAAAAAATATTTAAATGATTTAATTATACAAAAAAAAAAAATTAAAAAAAAACAATTAAAAATCAATTAAAAAAAAAAAAATTAAAATAAAAAAAATCAATACACCCTTTCACGGTTGCATCTTGCGCATGCTCATACATTTAAATCAGTGGCCGCCATTTTAAATTGCGAGTAAACAAACATTTTTCTGGAGTAAAAGCTTGGTAAAAGTGC
>JAUMTS010042352.1:0-11076 GCA_032273385.1 Ophiopholis aculeata | reverse complement strand
GAGTCCACAATGCAATTCGCCCGATTTGGCGGAGGCATATCTCAAATGCACACAGTCAACACATCGATGAACTTTTACTAGTTTTAGTGTTTCATAGACATCATAAACCAAAACACAGCCATTATGATGTTTGTTTTGAGGTAGGTATGTAGGTCTATAACATAAAATATAATCCCTGACAAGCAAGTCCGTTTTACCGAATGTCTGGCTGACTTGGGGATTAAAGTGCAGCGTAAGAATGGGTTTGAGTTGAAGATTTTATAGTAAGCTTAATGTCAGCACCCTGGCCTTGCTCGCGTTGATGTGCCTATCATGCTGTTGTATTTTGAATTCAACATGTTGCTCGTCGTGTGCATTTCAGACGGTTTTAGATTATACTAGGTTTAATTAATACTGATATAGACCACACAGGTTGATCATCAAACTCAGACGAGTATTTTGGAGGACCAACCTACGAAGTACCAAGTACGGTGCACGTTCGACGCCAGTTGGCCTTTTGCCTAAATCAAACTGTTGCTCGATCTTAGTTATGATTATATTGCAATATCAGTGGATACAAAATGCAGGCACGGTAAGGTGCAGACAGACAATTTAAAAAAGTTGAAAAATATGGAACGCTTCACGATTTTGCGTGTCATCCTTGCGCCGGGGTCATGGTAATGTTCGACCACCAACTAGTAACTTTACATGATCGTTACTGTGTAAAGTTCGTGTAAAATTCATGTAACGATGATCGTTACGTGAATTTTACACTGTAACTATCATGTAAAGATGATCGTTACACAATTTAGCTGAAGCATGCGCAGTACAATCAATTATAGGCACGGGGTCAGAGTTCGCGCATAGGGATATCGCGTGTGCAAAAAAATCGACTCCATTTTGTTGTCGGTGTGTTTTATCAAAATGCAAGCCGCAACTTGGGATGATTTTATCCCGAATTAAGCAGCAATTAAATTAGTTTTGAAGCCGCCAGCAGTGTAAATGGTAAGTTTGTTTTGTATTGATACAGATTGAAGATCATTTAACGGAATTATTTAACATTTTGACGGTGTTTTAGGGGGGTTTTTAGACTCGTTAAATGTTGTCGTATTCATTGCGTTATTCGCACTCGGTATACATGTATTACATGGTGCTCGGAAATCACAACTCAGTGGCCGATTTTGTGATTCTAACAACACAAATTGATATTTAAAGCTTGATATTAGGTTGCCCATGTTAAAGAATAGTATAATCTTAAACACTGTATGGTTACGTTGTGACTTTATTCCCCCAAAAAATGATAATTATTTCTACAAAATTATATTAAAATCAGAGTGGTACGGTTGCATCATTCAGTCAGAATACATGGAATATGCATTGAATTTGTATGATTATTATCACACTTTTGTAATCTAAATGGTTAGTTATTTTTACTGTTGTATCTTGTATTCATGCCGAGGTTGTGTTAGTAAAGAAGGCAAGATAAAACTATGTTTTAAAAATTAAAGTTACGTGCGAAACTGCGAAATCTTAAAACAAAACTAGAAATTAAAAAAAAATCGTGGGACAACTTAATATGTTTACATGCGTACAAGGGTTTAGTATGTTAACGCAAGAGTATATACAGCTGCGTAATTTTAGAATGTAAACAAAGTCAGTGTATCACGTCACAAGCCCAAGGCTCAAGCAACAAGTTTAAAGCACGCTTATTCAAATGATTGGCTGAACATGACTTGAACTTGGTTTAGCTGAACGCATTGCGTGATTGTACGTACAACAAATTAATTTTATTTCTGTAGATCCGGCAACCCAAATTTAGAATAAGAGCTCAGTAAAAGACCAGATATGTGTGAATAACAAGCTCAAATTCAATTTTGGCCTGTCGAATTACCAAAAACCAAAGAAAATGAATGAAAATATAATTATTAATAATATAGGCCTAAACTTTTATTTCAGATCGTTGTGAGATCAGCTTCCCGGCCAGTACTAGTACTATACTAGTAGTAACCAGCTTGACGGTGACTAACCGGCTAAAACCCCAGCTATATACTGAACTGTCGACGACTCCCCAGCTATATTAACCAGCTACTGAACTGTCGACGACTCCCCAGCTATATTAACCAGCTACTGAACTGTCAACGACTACGAGAAATTATCATTATTGCCACCTGTGAGTATTTTTTAATTCTTTTTAATTTCGGGTAGTCACGACTCACAACACTGATGTACAGCATACATAATGGCGTGCCACTGCTGGTAACCATAGCAATCTTATCAGTTCAATTTAGTGCGGTAATGGTGCATTACTCCATGTTCTGAATATTATTAACTGTTGAAATAACAAATAGCATGAATGGGATAAGTTTTTGAAAGCCAAACTTACGTCAAGATAAATAATTATTTGGTTGTCTGAAAAGCGACACTCCCTTGTCAAAAAAATAAAGTAAAAACATAATCATTGTAGGAAAAGCACCAACATTTTGTGTTTTTGAGACCACAGGAGGAAATTGCATCAAACTTGTGCAGTTACACTTTTGGTGCTAAAGAAAATTGCAGACTGATATAGACCCAGTTCGTGCTAAACTTTCACTTGAGGGCGGTCAACGCAACAATTTGTTTTTGCCTTATGGTCATCAACTTGAACTTTTCATTTAATATGGCTCCATTTTTCTTTGAACAGAACGGGAGTGGCTGCTTTGAATACAGATACTCATTTGCAGAGTTTGATGGCTACCCACAAAGACAAAGCAGAGGTTCTTCACAATGTAGGTCCACAGGACAAATAAGTAAGTCTTCTTTCAAATTCTGTGTAATAAATGTGATAGAATCATGTGAAAATAAAGTGTTTTATTCAGTGCTCGATTTTGGCCAAAAAAGTGCATGCACAACTGGAAATAATTACATGCACAGTATTGTTTTCACATGCACATGAGAAGTTTTAATATGAAAAAACACTGTAGAAATAAGAGAAAAAGTGCATGCACATGAGAATGTACGTTGAAAAAATTGACATGCACAGAGAAAAAAGTCCTTGCACTGTGCAAGTGCTAAAATCAAGGACTGGTTTTAGTACTTGAAATGCTTATGAATTCTGCAAATGGTCTCCACATTTTCTCATACTTAAACTGATTTTGGCTTTTCTGTGAGAAAGATGACATGAACTTTATCTTCTTGATATGCATGTCACTATTTGTGTTACCTATGGTTAAAGATCCTCGCAACAAGTAAACACAAAAAACAAAAGAGGTAAAATATACCTTTGACTATATCATTTCTTTGTAGATCATACATTCAAGTGTAATTGGATTGATGTAGAGTTTCTTTTATTGACTAAATCCATTTATTGTATCCTCCTTGTTTGTATTTGTTACCACAGATTGAGATGACATAAAGGAGTCCAACCCTGACAAGCCTGACAAGGAACGACCATGGCTCAAACCCCAGTTAGTCTGCACCAAGTCTTTCAACAGGAATGACAGGTCATATTTAATTGAAAAGTATATTACATTATGCTCAGGTCTTGACTGCAGTCTAGTTCCAAATTCGGCAACCAAAAAATACACAAAAACGTGTTCAATTCTTCCACTTTCAGTCTGATTGCAGTGAATATTGCAATCTTCATTCATCACATCACACTACCCCTGTTAGGATATACTTTTCTTACTATACTAAACTTGTAAACCAGCTTTGTTTACTTTGACCATCTCTTAAATGTGGATCAAAACATGGGGTCTAGAGTGAGCATCATCTACAATGATGTGAGCGTCCATTGAGTAAAGAATTGCATTGCAATTATACAACTTACAGCTTTATATAGTTAAGGGTAACCACATGTAAAATGTAATCTGTAGGTTTTTTTTTCAGGTTATCATCTCTGTTCACCAATTTTGCACTTTTCCTTCCTGCTGCTAATATGGCAGATCAAAAGTACCATCCAAAAATACGTTTAAATCCTCAGGGATATCCTATTTTGAAATGTACTCAGGAAGCTTCCAACATCAAGAAAACCTTTAAAGAATGTGGCAGACAAGCAGGTAAAATTCTTTCCCCAGAACAAGTCTTGGCTAATGCAAAATCAGGTAAGGATGCATTGAGTGATCTAGCTTTGCTAGGGTTCTATCAATTGCAATGTGGACAATATAGCGGAAACACGTTCAAATGGTTGTTAGAGAATGACCCTGGTTACGTTGTTTACATTGCTCTTGATAGAGAACCAAGCAAGGGTGGTGGTGTTCAGGCTGAGTATGTTACTGATAATTTAAAATTGCTTGTTTCATATGCCATGAAATTTCCTCAGATGAGGAAAATGATTGACATGCAGAAAGCTCAGAGGAAGGGAGATGAAGATGCAGGTAAGTCTGGTGATCTTGGCGTAAAACTTGTGGGATTTGGTAAATACAGAGCATTGACTTACAGTGCTTTAATGGAGAAGGATCCAAAGTACTGTGATTTCATCCTAAATAAACGGGACATCAAGCCTGGAACCAGAATGGATGCCTTGCAAGCTTACATCAAACAACGCAGAGCAGCTGCATTGCCAAGTACTGTAACACCTGTTCCGGTAAAGATGACACTTCTGTCATCCCATCCGTCGGTAAGTCAGAGAGCATTGAAGGTAAGCAGATCCAAAACTGTTGCTCCTCCAAACTTGAAAAAAGCTAGGTCTAGCACTCTCAGTGTATCCAAATCTCCTCCTGAGTCTTCTGGCACCCCTGTTTGTGAGTCTGACTATTCTACGGCTTTACCATCTACCAGTGTTGTTGAGTCACAACTTGATGAACCTTCCTGTTCTTCAAGTATGGATCATTGTGCGATTCCTTACATGCGAACAGAGACTACATCCACTCTTCCTGAGCCGCCACCACCAACGGTTGAGGAAAATGAGGATTTAAAATGGTCTAACTCTGTGAGCCCACCTCAGGAAAAGTGGATGAAGTTGGAACTGCGCAAATTAGGTCTCGTGCCTGGTACCCCAGAGTACAAGAATTGCTCACTATGGGAGGGTCAACCACTTTGGAGAACTCCACCACTTGGGGAACTACAGAAGCGTAGTCCATCAGAATTGCCAAAGCCTGATACATTTTGGTTGCATCCTATGTTTGTATGGGTCCCAGAATTGATGTGCCAGCCCCTTCTGGGAAGCAGTGGCTTGCCATGCATTACTCCAAAATGTACTGGAAGCGCTGAGAAAAAAGGTATTGGTAGGCCACGTGTTGTTGTTGGATCAGGAGGTGGACATACTGGTATGCCAGACACAGGACAGTATTACATTTTTGCATCCTTATTGTATTGTAAGAAATGTAAATGTACTGCATGGCAGTCTGATCTTCCAGCATACCTTTCTTTGCTTCCAGAACCACTGCGCAGTTTGTTCCCAGCTCATGTTACTTATAACAAAGCAATCTGCAAGAGTCTGTTGGATCAGGTGCGTAGATCTGGTCGTAGTTGTTTAGACTTGGCAAATGAGGTCAAAGATCTTCTACAGGCTCGTTATGAAAGAGCCCACCACCAATATCTGTCGCTTTTACGGCAAGTTCGAAGTGTTTCCTTAGGTTTTGAAACAAGCTCGGTAAGTATTCCATTTGGAAGCTACTCTTGTGTGCATGGTTGGCGTGGAGTTAATGTATCTGAGCAGTTCATTGCTGACATGATAATTGAAGAATATAATGAGCAGCGTCCTTATCTTGTTGGCATGATGAAAGGTATTTTTGGCCGTTATTGGCGCTCAGATCATACTCGCACTCTCGCCAAAAAAGTTCAGTTGCTTAGTGGTGTCATGTGGTCGTACAGTACCTTGAACGAGTATTGGGAGGTTGTTTCTTGGGTGATGGTCGATGCCGACACTGAATCAGCTGTCCTCAACTATTACAAAGGTTTGAAGCATCGTTATGACCTGAGCAAGGTGGAGAAGGCAGCAATCACATGGGTTGATCGGTGGTGTTGCACAAGCACCCCCACTGTGTCCCTGAAGAAAGGGGAAATGTTGGTTGTTACCAATGATGAGGATGTTGTAGACGATGAGGATTGGAATGCTTGGATAGAAGACAACTCTTCACCCACTTTGACTTCACCGGATAGCCATGATTCTTCCAAAGTTCAACCAGCTGTGAATAGGAAAAAATTTGAGCGACAAAGTGCATGTAGGTCCTGCTACAATCCAGACATTATTGAATTGTTGGATTCTTTTCATTGTATCAGACGTCTTGGACGTGCTTGTGTGTCTGAAGCACACCCTGCTTATCCTCGATTTCTATCTCTCTTATCATGTGCCTTTTTCATCATTGATGAGGGAGATCTTGAGGCTCTGCAGCGTGCTAGGAACCACCTCAAAATGAAAGGTGAGCCGTCCAAGGCGGAATTGAGGCGACATTGTCGCACCGTCATACCACCTCCTCAGAAGTTGCAGGAACGTGTCGAGGCAGTGATGCAATCCTTTTTGCACGTCACAGACGCGTCTGGCCTTCGTCTATTCACATCAAGGATGTTGGCAGAGTGGAAATTGCAACGTATCCACATTCAGCGTGGCTGCTTGTCAGATCCTGTTGTCTCTGGTGATTCTGGTTCTGGTGTATTGTATAGGCTTGTTGCACAATCACATCTTGCCAATGTTTTTTGCAGCCAATGCAAGAAGGTGAAGTGCGACCAAACAAAGCTTAATGTTTGGTCACCTCTTCGAGGTTCCTCACAACTTGAGGGATTCCATCCCCACCAAGCAAAGTGGGTTACTGGAACACGTGTGAGCAAACCACTGTTTCAGGCCCAGAGTTTTCTGGGTTTGGGTAGATGGAATTGGAAACGTGCTGTTAACCATCGTAAACTTTGTTTGCCTGATGTTTTTGACCCCCGTTTGGTGGCTAGTCTGAATGACTTACACTTAGCTGAGTATGGATGCATGAAATACCCTGATTTTGTTTGCAGCAATGTTGATTCTGGTGAACATTTTGGCATTGAGTACTGTCAAGATGACCAGGTCACCTTAAGTGTTGGCAAAGTGAGTTCAGAACCAGTCTCTCAGTCCCCTGTTGTGCACATTCAGCATGATAATTCTGTTGATGACAACCAGGCAGGGAGCGTTGATGTTGTGCACATTCAGCATGATAATTCTGTTGATGACAACCAGGCAGAGAGCGATGATTTAGATTTGGGTCTTGATGTAGAAGCGCAGACCAGGTTGCAGAATTTACTGGCTCATAAAACCAACTCTGATGATGTTGTAGATGAACAGTTTGATAGTGCCTTTGACAGTGTGACAGATGGGAATTTAGAAACAACTTCCACTCCCTCCAGAAAAGGTAAGTCCCCTACCAAACAGCAGCGTCGTGAACTTACACGAAACGCATTTGCAGGTAAAGTGACTTACTGGTCACACGAAAAATGGTCAAATCAAACCAAAAATGCTATTAACAGCCTGCTAGCCAAACATCGAGGAAAGAATCGCTTTGAAAACATCGTTACCGAATATGGTAAAATGGTTTTTGATTCAGCTGATGATCCTCACAGTCAGCTTCAGATGGTTAATCGTCGCTTCATTCAAGTGTATGAAAGGACTGTGAATCGCAAGCTTGAGGGAAATGCATGCGTCAATTTCTCTCATGAACAGACACAGGCAGTTGAAGATGTTACAACTGTGCTGCAGCAACCGCAGGCAGTATCATCCCATATTGTTACATCACCCACTTCTCAGATCATGCATCCAGTGAAACGTGTTGTTCCATCAACTGTAACATCCCCCTCTTCAGCTCAAGCCAAGAGGAAGAAAAGAAAGAGAAAAAAAAAGCAAGTTGAAAGTTCAAGTGACACTTCAGATGTAGGTGAAGAACCAAGTATTATTCCAAGTGGTGTCAACTTTGCTGAAGTAGCTCAGAGAGTGTTGTCTACATTTTTTCAACAGCTACAACAACCAACTATGTCTGCTCAGGAAGAAAGTCCATCATCTTCATCCTCAAAAGCAAAGAAAAAGAAGGCAAATCCCAACTCTGGGACAAACAGTGCAAGAAACTGTTTGTATTGTGGTAAAACCAAGTCAAAGGTAAAGAGTGCCGGGCTGAATCTCCATCATATTCATATTAAAAAGGGAGAACCTTGTTATCATTATTGTGCCAAGAAAGTTGCTGATATATATGGAGTTTCTCCAGAGACGACATTTGAGGAGTTCAAAAAGTCTGCGTTCTGGATTGTTGAGATAGAGAAAGTTCGAAGAGAAAAAGCGGAAG
The DNA here is from genome assembly GCA_032273385.1 of Ophiopholis aculeata. Classification (NCBI taxonomy): domain Eukaryota; kingdom Metazoa; phylum Echinodermata; class Ophiuroidea; order Amphilepidida; family Ophiactidae; genus Ophiopholis; species Ophiopholis aculeata. The sequence continues at coordinate 2,884 of JAUMTS010042352.1, read as the reverse complement.
CAGCAAGAAAGAAGGAAGAAGCAATGAAGAGAAGGAAAGAATCTGGCCACAAGGCACCGGGACCAAAACATGAACAAGATGACAATTAAAGGCTCTTATGCAAATTGAGTATTTTTCCATTTTGCCTTCTTTTTCTTTGCTGTACACTTCAACATATTGCTTGCGATTCAGTCCTTTCATAAAAAAATTGGAAGAAGTAAGTGATTGATTAATTGACTTGAAAAACAACAGGTCTACTTAGACCTTGTTATTTTTGACATTGTGATGATTTGTCTAGTTAGACAGGCCCATATTTTGTATTGTGATTTGTGTATAGAAAAACCTGTACACATAGACATACTGTAAAAAGGTAAGTAAGTGAGTAAGTGACTTTCAAAACAACAGGTCTACTTAGATCTTGTTGTTTATACTTGACATTGTGATGATTTGTCTACTTAGACAGACCCATATTTTGTATTGTGATTTGTGTATGGAGAAACCTGTACACGTCAACATGTTGTAAAAAAGTAAGTAACTTGAAAAACAATAGGTCTACTTAGGCCTTGTTTTTATTCTTGACATGGTGATTTGTCTAGTTGGACAGACCCATATTTTGTAGTGTGATTTGTGTACGGAGAAACCTGTACACGTCAACATGTTGTAAAAAAGGTAAGTAAGTAAGTAAGTGAGTAACTTACAAAACAATAGGTCTACTTAGACCTTGTTTATTCTTGCCATGGTGATTTGTCTAATTGGACAAACCCATATTTTATTGTGATTTTGTGTGCTGAAAAACATATTGTAAGTAAGTAAGTAAGTAAGTAAGTTACTTAAAAAACATCAGGTCTACTTAGACCTTGTTGTTATTGTGGCAAACTACAGGGGTAGTTTTGCTTGCTTAACACATCAGGTCTATTTAGACCTTATTTTTATACTTACATTTTAAACCATGACTATAGGTCTATTAAGATCTAAATTTTTATACTTGCCAGTATTACTATACTTATAGTGAGCTGTGCACCAGTACATATGGTAAGTGCTTGTTAAAGTAATATTCAACTTGTGGTTGGAGAGTGAAGGTTGATTAATTTTTATACTTGCCAGTATTACTATATTTATATAGTGAGTTCTTGTGCACCAGGAAATACGGTAAGTGCTTTTGAAAGTAGTTTTCAACTTGACGTTGGAAAGTGAAGGTTGATTAACCTTTGATATTGAGATATCAGCCAGCATCACTACATTTGTAGTGGCACATTAGGTCTATTTAGACCTTGTTTTATACTTCATATTTTGAACCATGACTAAAGATCTACTTAGATCTTAATTTTTATACTTACCAGTATGGCTATACTTATATAGTGAGTTCTTGTGCACCAGAAAATACGGTAAGTGCTTGTGAAAAGTAGTTTTCAACTTGATGTTGGAAAGTGAAGGTTGATTAAATTGGATTAAGATATTGAGATAAGCATCACTACATTTGTAGAAATGCTATGCCCTTGTAAATATTGAAATGAAGCTCTTCTGTAAAAAATAGAGCTAATATTTTGTTTGTTATTCAACACTTTGAAACACATGCAAAATTGGTGAACATGGATTTTGAACTTGCACTTTTTTCTTTTTTATATCTTTATTTTTAGTTTTTTAAATATTTTTCTATTATTTATTTTCCCCAAATGTACACACACAAATGATTTGTATGTTAAATTGCACACATGTATGTGAAGTTTTGTAAATATATTATAAGCTCTATTAAGCTTCATAAATTACACATCTTCAATAGTAAAAACTGTTATCACCATAATTGGGAATCAGCGGTTTGAGGTGGTCCTGAAAGGACTCATCATCGTGACAAAATTTGACGCACTGAAAGGTACTTGTGTAAGTAGCTTGGATGTCAAATTTCCCTTAAAAGTGATGAGTTCCAATTATTTTGATACAGTTTGTATGTTGTGGTATTCAATGTAGGAAAACTTACCAAAGACAGTCTCTTAAATATTAATGTTGTATAATGTGTGCTAACAGTAGAGGAAAAGGCTAACAATTTTAGATCAATAGAAATTTAGAAATATACTTGTCACCTGTCAGCCATTTGACAAAACAAAAGTGAGTTGAATTTCATTTTGAATTGGAGTAAGCTCTTTTCTATGCAAGCATCTGCACATGAACACCAAAACTCACTTTCATTTGCAAATGGGTGGCTACTTAACTTTGAAGACTTAGAAAGAAATAAAAGGTAACCAAAGACAATTGATAGAAGTACTAAGACTGGCTCAATGCAATTGCTAAACATTCCTATTTTGTGCATACTTTGATAAAACTTGAAAACCCCTTTAGTTACCCCTTTAGTTAAATACTGGTGCTCTACAATGTATATTTTATTTTACTTTGTACATTTAAATGGTACTCTACAACTTATAAATGACAGTATTTTTGTGAAAGTCATTAAGGTAAACAGTTCTACCTCCAAAAGTAAATACTGGTGCTCTACAATGTACATTATTTTTTGTATAAGAATTTGTAACAATTTATATACTTTTGTATTTTTATTATCTTTGTACATCCACTATTTGTGTGTGCTTGTTTTTATAAAAGAAATAAGTCTTACACAGTATGATAAAAAGCTACTTCTGACCATGAAGAAAACATGAATGAGTTGTATAGTGTTTTGAAACTAACTTGTTTCACTATTGACTGTATGGTGCATAGTTGGCAGTGCTGTTTGTAACCCACCCTTTTTATTTTTAACCCACCCTTTTTATGAAAACACGCTTTATACCGAAAAGTCATAACCCACCCTTTTGCTTTTGCGCGAGAAACCATTTCCGAGTCAATTTGGCTTTGCCGTATGCATTCACAACATCAGGTTAATCTCCGGTGGTAAATCTAGAATGACAAATTTTACCTT
>JAUMTS010042241.1:0-11081 GCA_032273385.1 Ophiopholis aculeata | reverse complement strand
TATTCTTTTTAGCTGAAATTCACCAGGTATGTTGATGTTCACAACTATTGTTTCTAGAAGACAAATTTTAAAAATTCCTCCAAAAAGTGTTAAAAAAGAAATTTTAGTAGATTTCTGTGTAGGATGCATAAAGTGGAAACCAAACTATTTCAATTGGTAACAAACAGCGATCGGACTAAGTAGTTATCGGTGTCGACAGCGAAAACTAAATAATGATACAAAAGTAATTTTTTCCTTGTAAGTACACATAGTTGGTACATAAGAATTGGCATGGTTGAACAACTATTAAATACGTTTCTAATGGTACAAAAAAATTGAGGGGATGATGTTAAACATGTCTAGTATTGGCTACTGCCCCTTTAACTGATCTAGTAAACATTTATACAAGATAAATGTAACCTGAATTTGCAATTTACTAATAGGTTACAAGTGCTTTAATTTCTGTAAACAAAATATTCATTTGAAATTAGATCTTATTGAAAATACAAAGACTTATGATGCTCTGTGGAGCTGGTCAATTTCTACATTATACTAGGTGATCTAAAACTCATACTAGAGGCTCATATATTTGTTTACCAATCACAAACATGCCCTACATAATGGTGGTCATCAATTTATCATCCAACACCAAGCATCTCGCAATTATCTATCCGTCAAACTCGGCTATTAAAATTTATCGCAAACAATATCACTTTACAAGGGGCCAGCTAGCCAATATAATATCAGCCTGAGTAGACCAGGCTCTCGTCAGTCATGAGATTCAGGAAGAACGAGAGCTAAACAAGCAAAGAGCAAGCTTTGCTTTTGTAAACAAATTTGTTGGAGGCGCAGTGGTTGCCATGGTGCGCTTGTTTATCTGAGCCAAGACCCAGGCTTTTGTTTTTATTTGCCCAGGACGTTTGTTTGTCTTATGGTGGAATTTTCCACTGATGTAGGTCCCACCCAGGGCTTTTAATGCACGATAAATAAACAACATGGCCGTCATCTGCTGACTGCCATATGTGAAGATCAATAGTTCAACTAGGAATGGGCAATATTAATTTATATCTACACAAATAAAAGTGGATTTAATAAATTTAAAATGTAATATAGAGTGAATCTCCACCCCCAACGTTGTGTTTTGTCTTACCAGTGTTCCTTCTAAGACTGTTTTTCTTTTGTAACATTGTCATGGCCCCACACGTGAACAATTATTTTAGAAGATGTTAGGAAAAGAACAAAGAAAATAATTAAATTTTCATGCGTTATTGGGCCTATTTTAGGGAAATTTCTCAAGTTGGCCCAACACAAAATGCTTGGAAGAACTTGGGTAGATTGAACATTTTTTTCTGTCCATTTGTCCAGGCATTACATAGAAATTTCAAAAGTATCAGGTTGTGCTGGAAAATGCTACCTGACCACACCTCAAATTTCAAAAAGAAAATATCCACAGAAATTTAATTCTTTTTGAAAAAAGGTTAATTTAGTTCTAAACTCAATGATAAGTTCTTTAGTACCCCGAGTCAAAATTAATATGTTGGCCTAATTCCTAATGATCGAGACATTCTGAATGTTTCAACTTTCAAAATCACATGCTCGACTTCATCAAGGTATTTACGTAAGTTGAGTAATTCTAATCTCAAATCATCTGTCAGACTTTTAAAACAGCTATTATATTAAGATCAAGTTGACATACAACTTAGTTTCCCGGCCCAATTATGTTGTCTTCATACTAATATCCATGGGAATGTCAACTGGTACATTGCTTATTGCTCATACATGGCTAATATGGGAAATCCTGGAAGTTGGAGTGTCTGGGACTAGTTTTTTCCTCTTTATTATTTTTATGAGAAATTTCAAATAGAGTATACAAAGTGTATTTGCATGTGTAAGATACAGCATTTAGAAATAAAGCAAGTAAATATTTTTGTGGAAATTTCTAGCTTATTTTCTTTTGTCTGACACTTAAAGTCTGTCTTGAAGTTAAAGACTTAGAAATCAACAATGTTAATCAACTATAGCATACTCAAACAAATATAAAGTACTTAACATTTTACAATGAATTAGTTTAGCAAATTATAGTAAAACAGTTTCTTCTATAATTACAAAATTACATGCAAAAAGCATAAGGATGAAAAGGCAATTTTTAGGGTCTATTGGTAACAGCAATCTACAAGTTTATAGTATAGCTAATAGTATGATTTTGTGTCACCTTTTAAAGTGAAAGGTACTTCCAACTTATCCCGCCAATTGCTGGTTTGGGTTCTTCGCTAACCTTACAACTTGTTTCAGTGCTCAATTTATGGGAGATTTGGTATATTTTGTTGTGTTCCCAATCTATGTTTGTATAAACTAATTGTAGCTAGCTTATTTCATTGTCAAAAACCTGAAAAAATGTGAGGACAAAAGACCGCAATGTAAAGTATTCATGTTATTGATACGAGAATAATGTCTCCAGTCTATACAACAATACCATTATTCTAAAAATAAAGTATAGGCTACATTCATCCATTTAATATTTTCTACCCAAGCAATATTGTTGTAAATTTTTCTCTCTAAAGACAATCTAAGCCCTTCAAGGCAGATGTTTATAAAATGCAGTCTTGAACTTCTGAAAACAAAAACATGAAGACAAAAGAATGTCATTTTTGCATACAGAGTTAGATTTACCCATTATTTTGGGAAGATAATGTCCTTCGTTAATAACTGCCAAGTGATTTAGTCTATTGGTTGTGAAATGTTTTCATAATTATTTGCATTTCTTTACATTTCTTGGTGATTTGTTGTAAATTGATGTTTAGAAATTATGTACACTTTGCATTGAAATTGTTGACTTGGAGAAAATTTTAAAATCTTAATGTGAAGTACGATCCATGCATCTGTCTCCTGGAATTTTGAAGCAAATATGCATCTTTATATGGTCAGTGATGCCAGTTTTCAGGAAATATTGGCTAGAAATGTGTTGACTTCAGGCAATAAAGAATATAAAAATATACTTTTCCAAGTAGTTTTCAAGCATTTCAGGAATAGTGATTTGCATAGGATGATTAAGTTTGTATCAGTTTTCAGCTACTGTTGAAATTAAAATGGATGAGGTTGAATTTATGAAGTAAAATGTACTAAGAAAAATCAAGGAGTCTTTTTGGCCCCTTTAAAATATAATAGTAAACTTGATATCAGTGATCATGTGGTGTTCAAATTTAGAAATCAATTGTTTGATATTACTAGCAGAATCATAGTTTAATTGGCTTAAAATCTGTGGTGATGTTTGGTAACTCAAAATATCATAGATTTTGAAGTTTCGAATTTGAATGGACAAATTTGATTCTAGACCAAAACTCTCACTGTTAATGTTAGGCTAAAAATTATTTGAAGATGTATTAGTTCATAACAGGCCCAGAGGGGTTTGCCAATGCAGTATAACTTGCAATTTCCACTGATTTGTCAATAAATGTTTACAAAAATACGTAATTTGATTACATATGGATCTATTTGAGCCCACAATACATGCTGAATAAGGGACACCATTTAATATCCAGGGGGCTTGGAAGTTATTTGAAAAAATAATCACCCAAGACAGACTGGAAACAAAAATTATCTTCCTCTCAACTTTTTATATAAAGATATATACAGTGTAATGGCTGCAACATTTTTAGAGGAAAACATTAAGCGACTGGAAAAAATTCTCCACCCTACCGCAACTAAACAAAATTTACCCCAGCCCAAACTTCCAAGCCCCCAGGAAATGTTATGGTTTGTCCCTAAAGCTTGCGATATCTAGGGCATGTGGATGTGATGTCAACCGCAATGACTTCATTAGACTGACACGTATGAAATATATTCACCAAGAGATATGTTGTACACTAGACTAAATCAATAAAAAAGTACATGAATGGGGTTGAAAAAAAGAGAAAAATTAAGTCTGCTTTTGGTGCTCACATCGATAATAATAATAAATTGTGATGTTGACAAATGTAAGAAAAAGCAGGTCACCGTGGTAAACTAACGAACAAATTACAGGATTGGGAGCACTAGCATAGTAGAAATAGAAATAGACAAAAAAGTACTTAAAATTGACCAAGTTAATTTGATGATTCTAATGAAGGATCGATTATCTTTTAGCCCTGTACATGTCAATAAAATAATGGTGTCTGCTGTTTTGATGTGAATAAATAATTGGTGTAAGACAACTTACAATGTAAGTTACATTCTATGTCTTTAAAACAAGTTGGTTTAAAATTCATCAGGATTAATCATACTCAAAAAAAAATAGCCATTTATTTTTATTAACGTTTGGAAGATATGATATTGACATCATCCTACTATTTTTTCAGGCAGTTAAGTAGATGGCAAAGATCGTTGGATAATCATGATTAAACTACTAGAGAATTTGGATGAATTTGTGTGTTTTACCCCCCACCCCCAAATCATCATCCTGGTTGGATAGTGCAGCTTCAGACTATTAGCAACCTGAATGATCAGAACCTTAACATTGATGTTTCAAATAATATCACAATAATCTTGAGCAATTGATGTGTACTTCTTCAGTTAAAAATATAGGCACTAATTTATAAATATCCTTTTACTCCCTATCATAACATTTCCTCCTACTTCATAGCTACATCTTTACTACTAAAAAATGAACTCTGTGTCTCTGCTTCAAGGTACACAGCTGAAATTAGCTAGGGGATACATGCGACGGCCACCTGAGGGTCGCTGTCATGTTTTTGTAGTGACCCCATTGGTCAAAGGTCGTCTAGAAGGTCAATTTGCTTAGAAATGCCCTATGACTGCCAAATTTGGCAAAAACCTCTGCTCTGACCCAAAGGTTACATTACTAGTGGTCAAAGGTCGGGCAGGGGTCATCCAAGGTCAACTAGAGATTGATTTCCTTGGGAAAACTGTTAACAAATTCGGTCAAAATTTACTGTTTACCAGATTGAAATACATTGCTAGAGTAAAAAGTCAGTTTAAGGTCAATTTTCTTAGGAACACTCTATGGTTATCAAATGTATGTATGTTTTTAGTGATCGTCCAATAAAACTCGTGAATATCCCTCCAGGGGGTTTAAATATGAGCTGGTCCGAAGACCACTCTCAGACGACTCAGTAAATACCACAAACTTTAAAGTTTTTTAGGAAATGTCATTTTAAAAACTCCCAAAAGTTACTAAGACTCAAGGAAAGTTTACAAATTCTGTTTGGAAGTACAATTTTGCTCTAGCCTTTTGGGTCAAGAGAAACTACATTTTTAATCTAGTCTCAATTGCCACAAAGGTCAGAAGAAATGTCAACCAGATTGAAATGCATTGCTTGGGTTAAAGGTCATCCAGAGGTCACCCAGGGTTGATAAGTCAATTTCCTGATGAGGAAGATAAAGGTGCTTCAGTGCTACATGTAGTCTAGTTTATCACAATGCTTTGATCTGTCAGGCTCATGTAAAACATCAAATTGTGAAATTATGTTAATTTGTGCTCAATTATAATATTTGTTTTGGGAGTGGGAGGCTATAAAATTTGAATCAAAAGGGCAAATAAAATATTCTCGTTCATTGTAATCTTACCAAACTACAGAAGAATGAAGTCTGTGTCAAAATCCATCGAAGCTTTATGAAATTTGAATATTTGCTTACAATTTTAACCGAGAAATGTATGAGGTATGTTTCATTTGAATGCTATTAGAGAAAACATGCAATATTTACAAGACTCACCCACTCGTCTGAGCTCTACATTTACTTTGGTGTTGATGGGTGTTGTATAGATTTGATTGGTCCAACACCCAAAACCGAGACTTTGAAAATGAATAAGAAAAAGACTTGTTGATAATTTATGAAAATAGGCACATGTAGGTTTTCATGGCCTGACAATTTTAAACTCCAGTTTGTTGACAAATTTGTTGAATAGAATATTGTTTCAACTTAAATTATTTTAAATGTCAAAATGTGTGTTTCTAGAAAGTTAATTGTGGAGTTAGATGGTCGGAACATAATAGCAGTCATTGGCATTGGCTTTATCATAATGACGTGAATCAGTCATTTTGTAAGATAAACAACTCGTGAGTAATTATGAAATTACACCGGATCAAAAGGGGGCTTAAAAAACATCTGCCACATAGTCCAAGTCACATTTTACATTGTCAGAGTAAGCAAATTGCTATTTTGCCATCTCTCGATATTTACAGTACACAAGAAGACCATCTGCCACATTTAATAGGATCCAACGGGGGAGTGTTGTGTACGTTGAATTATGTATTGTTTACTTTGCATTGCGTCTATGACCGCCAAGAGTCACCTCTCGCTAACAGGTAGCCATCCGTTGCCGTCTTGGCAATGGCCAAGAGAGATCTCAACGGGAATCAGTTGCATCACGCTACACATGTATCATTTACCTTTATTCAAGCAGTTAGAAAACAAGATTATTCGCATAGCCATAAGAATGCCTGAAGCAAAAATATCAATTTAGCAGGCATGAATTGCACCTGTATTCTATACATACTCTCATTTTGCTCCTCTCTGTATCAGCCACGCATGTTTATTTTTGAATGCATTGCCTCTTGCATTAAACTTTTGAGTCGGTGTATTGCCCCCCAAAGGTTTGACCGAAGTGGTCGCTCATTCACACTTCCCGGGAATATAATCCTTTGGTTTATCCGTCTGGCTTTTTGTTGTTGCGTTTTCACTACTATTCAGCTATTGAGCGTGATATATAATAAGATGAATTTCATTTGTATGATTTGTTATATTGACAGATCCGTGGCTTAGTGCGTGTGTTTGGGGGGCTAGATGCGCGGTCGGTCTCCCCTCATGAGCCAACCAACGGACAACGGAGCATCTCCCGAGGGCAAACGCCATAGCAGCCCCACCCAGGGGGAGCAGGATCACAATGGCCTTCATATCAAAGAACCCAAGGTAAGAGCATGTCATTTTCCACCTTTATGAACATGAACTTTCAGAAGAATTAAAAATAAAATCAAGTCAATACTTTTAAATGTGGATCATGTAAATGATATCAAAGTAATCAGGTTTCATTTTGAGAAACATGTTTATTTGGCAGCTTAAGTGACAAGGATTTGCTCTGTTACAAGTTAGTGAAATCTGACTGCTACTATATGTTAGCATCGTGCACGTCAGGATCGTTATAGCGTCTGGGTGTTGCTAGTGTCAGGGCCCCACCGGCAATGTCACTTTTTGTCACCGATGAAGAGTGGAAGCTTTAAATTGCACTACATGTAGTCACGATCATTGTCACTGAATAGCTTAGTTTAATAGTTGTAGGGAATTTCCCATTGTGTAACTAGCAAGCAAGGTGCGAATGAAGCAAAATTATTTATCTGAAGTGCTGCTCACTGATCGATGAATGCAGAAGGGCATGTGATTTATTGTACTTTTAACAAATTTATTGTCTCTGAAAAAGGTTTGACTTGTTCTTTTGTTCTTTAATATGATCAATATTTAGTGAAGTGGCAGATATTTACAGCTTTATATGATGAATTACCAGCGAGTATTGTGTCATCTTAAGTATTTTTAAATATAGCGTTGAACAATATTTTCACTGTTTAGTGTTTGAAGAAAACGATTAGAATATAATTTGAGGTGTTTTGTACTATCTTTGATATCATCACAAATTTGATTTGAGGGGGAAATGTTTTAGATTAAAATTTAACGAAGGAAAAATAAGAATAAGAAATGGAAATGCATACTTATGTCAAATATGTGTTTGATGATTTATTAAGGATATTTTCTCAATTGAAAATTTATCTTGGTGGCACTTTATAAGCTATTTTTTGTAAGGTTTTTCAAACTTTTTGCAAGATTTATTGAAATTAGTGAATGATTTCATACGATTTTCCTCCATTAAGAGGTCTTACACTAGTGTACTGTTTGCCCTTGTTTAAGGAAATGTAAAACTGTCATAAGCAAAAAAATTATATATAGAATAATTTAAACCCCTTCTTGACATTCTTTTTTTGGCCAAAATAAATAAAGAGACACCATGTAGTTGAAATAAATCACTATTTTTTCACATTTTAAAGTTATCTGGAAAGCTAAAAAAAACCTTTGGCACAGCGTTTCATAGTTACATGTATATATATGTATAAATACATGTATTTTGCTCATCCTATTGACTTTTATTGTCTTACCAATTTTGCAAAAAACATTGATTTATCCTAAATTTTACTGACACAGCTTCTCGTTGGTATGAGTCCTGACCTAAACTTCAATTCACGCCTGAGTGAGCATTGGATGAATACAAATTTGGTGAGCAAAATTTTGTGTTGGAATATTTACTACTAATATAATTCTAATTAATCTAAAAATTCTTTGCTCTTTGGGAAAACGATGGCTTTGACTGGTGGTTGGCGCAGTGCAAAAAAAGCCCAATGCAGTATCTTTTTAAGACGGTAGTTCATTCAGACACATTCAGCAAAACAACACTTTGACGAAAGACTATTTCTGAGACCTTAAGAAGCAACCATTCTTGATGTATTTAACTATGAAATATGAAATACATTTTATAATGGTTTATTCTGAAATAAAGAATGCAAAATCTTTTTTCAGTCATTTATGTTACAACCTACTCAACCCATGCAAGACCCCTTAAACAAGATGAGCACTGCAGATTTGAAAGAAATGAAATTAAGTGACTAAATGACCATTTCTATGATCCAAATGACTTGTCCAAAACTAATTTCTCACATACATTTGTAAGTGAGCATTTAATATTTGAAAATATTTAACATCAACAACCAATAAAAAAATGAAAAAATAAAGACTGGTGCTATATACTGAATTTAAACCAAAAATTAGTCCCAAATTTTTACCAGCTGCATGCTAAATTGAATTTTAAACGAGTGATGTTATTTGCTTTTAAGTTGAGACAAACACCGCGCATTGTTTTGAAGAGCACAATCACTTGTAAGAGCAACAATAACACTTGGATTATTCAGCCACTTTTCATTTGAAATTGCTGCATAAAATAAGTGAAAAAATACAAACAATGCTACTTTCAATGAGTCAGCCACGGCACGCAACAGTAGCTCATCATGCAATGGGGGAAGATCTAAGAAAGGTGCGGAAGGTGAAGGAAAAGTTATGATTTAACATGTCATTACTTGAAACATCTTTCCATTTTATTGTTTTTTGTAATTTGAGAAATAATATCTATTCACTAAAGAGGTATTTTGAAACAATCAAGAGGAGAAATTGTGGTTGGTTGGGTGCAGGTGCCGTAAATTGCATTTTGCTTGTCATTTACAAGATCGTATTATTATTGTAAAAAGTATTTTTCTTCTACTTATCAAAACGATGATGAGTATTATTAAAGTTTTCTTCCCCTCCTCTAATCTGTAGCTAGAAGCGCATATTAGTGTTGATAAAAGCGCATATTAGTGTTTAAAATAACCTCTCAACCACCAGTCAATTGATGCAACCTATTGTCATTTTCTGTGTTTGAACTGAGAAGTTCATGACAGATTTTGTTATTATTATCCACTCATTGATTCATCAAACTTTTCATTGTATTTTAAAATTGTTTTTCTAACAGAAAGGTTTTAATTTCACAGCGTTGAGTCTTGTTACAGTGGTAGTTGTAAGAGAGAGGGAAAAAGTTGATTTTGAATTTTGTTTTTCTTCATTTTATAGGCAGATTTTAGTCTCCCTTACAAAAAGATAAAAATACAAAATACATTAAAGTAATTTCATTTCTCAGTGTCATGTTTTGTTGCAGTGTTACCAGTATCAATTATTTGAGAGTGTAAAGTGTTGGTAGCATTTTTCTTCTTCATATTTAAAATCGGATGATAATTATTGAGACTTGTTTCCACAAAATGAGAGATAAGTTGTAAAATTTAATATCTAACTTATGACCAGATTCATCATTTTCAGAGTATAGCTTTAAAAAACAAAATTAAACATGATGGGGTTGCCACTTATTTATGGTCAAAAAGCAAATAATCTTTTGGTTATTCTCTTTGTTTTCTGTAGATTTTTGACATATTCAATGGGCCATATGTCTATAAATTTCCTGGCAACTTATTGCTCATTCTGTGAGAACAGGTCTCAATTGTCTCTAATACTAGAAACATTTGTAGAACTTTTTTGATTTTGAAAACACAGTGTTTTGTAGCAGTAGCAACAATTGATGAAGTAAGGAAAGAAAAAAACTGATCATATTTTCCCCATAAGCCAGGCTCATTGCAAGCCAGTGTCTTAATAGAGCCCGGGTAATAATTATTCACTTGCTAATATTTCATCACGGACAGCGTAACCGTAAAGCAAGAAAAGGTTTGAGCTTTGTGTCATTCAACTTTGAGAATGAACTCATTTGCTTTTGCTAAGGCATTGATTCGTCAGCTTGTATAACAATGTTTACACAGACATTAATTTGATTTCAAATCAATACCAACAAGTAACACTAACACTAGGAAACATAGCATTGTCGTCCCGCGCTATCTTCAATTTACTCATTTTCTGAAGTGACATAATGATTTAAAAAACGGTAAAATGTTTTCTCATTAAGATTTATTTGATGTTTTGTCCTTTTCAAGTTTGCTTAATTATGTTTCTTATGTTAGATTACAGTTGTGCATTTGTCTCCTTGGTACACAAACGTCACTCAATGTACTTTCATATCGAGTCGTTTGTTATTAGTCTGTAGCTGTTGTCTGTTTTGATTACTAGAGAATACAAAAGGTACCATAAAGCCGGACCTTGGATGGGACGGTACAACGCTGGAAAATTTAATACGTAATGAACCGAATGGGGTGAATGGCTTTTCTCACATTGAAATTTAATAACAACAAATCCATAGATTCTGTGTAAACTAGCTTGTGTACTCTATGAGACATGGCAATCAATAAAGAGAAAAATTTCTAGCTTCATCACAACAATTTTGATATTAGTATTGACATAAAGAGGAAGTGAAAAAACACACAATGATCAACTTCTGTTTTTGCAGGTTTGCACAACACTTTAAGAGCGTTCACATCTTGGTAGTCGGCAGAAAAGAAGCTTTTTCAGTGGATGGAAGACAGATGAAGTGACGCCCCCAACAGTTGGAGTGGTTTTGAAATTCACTTTATACGCTATAAAAGAAATTTCGGACA